>JXSR01S027391.1:142511-165933 GCA_000969725.1 Ophiothrix spiculata | reverse complement strand
TTTTCAATATTTTTCTCATGTCCACTTTTTCGTGAAAATGGTCATAGATAAAATGTAGCTGTATACCATTTGAATGATTTTAAGAAGTGTTTCTAGGTATTTGAAGTACTTTATTGGAAATTTAGGCACCATTGTCTTTAATTTAGGTATTCTTTCTTACTTTGATACCCTATCAGAGACTTAAAAGCCAAATTTGTTACCCTATGTGAGACTTGCAGAATAACAGTTGATTTTGATTGCAAGTCTCTAGACCTGTCCAGGTCTCACCCTTTTGGTAATGCAGGTGGTTACCCGGTCAGAATACCCAGTTACCCCGGGAGAGGGTCACGGGTGCCACATACGTGTACATTCAAGATCAAATTAGAAACACAGGAACTGAAGCCATCATAAGTGATCAAATGACCATCAAATTCGATCCCAAAATGTCATAGTCCATGGGGCACCCAACTTTGGTTTTGACAAGGGTGTGCGGCCCTAGAGAACTGCTTTAATGACCCAAAATGGCCTTGAAAAACTATTTTTTGGGTAAATTGAAGCTCTGGAAAGAAATTGGTTATACTTTTGCTTGACATGGGTTCTTGGCTAGGGAACTGAACAATAAAATTGAAGATAGGACTTGTGAACCCAAGATTGTGCTTGGAGTGGCAGACAAGGCATAAAAAGGAGGTCTGACTGACGGTCGTACATACCCGGATGACCTTTCGAGGTCAGTGCCCCCCCCCCTTCATAGTTCTATATAATGTGGGTCCTATGTGGATATGTCTTGAGAACTATTATACTTTATAGACTGATTGGTATCCATTTCAATAAACCGTTTAGTCATGTTAGTAAAAGTAGACGCACATTAATTAGAAAAGTTGGTGGGGGGGGGGGGGGATATGTACAAATGATTATAGATGGCAATGGGGGTCAAGCAGAAATATTTATACAACTTTTTGGGTACTTAAATGTATCCAAGACAAATTGGTGTGATAATAAATTATGCATATTATAAGGTGCCAATACTGCGTTTGTGGCGCCGTGAAAAGTATAATGACCTTTGAGCGTATGTAACATTTTATGTGTACATCTGAGACCTTTAAAACTATTCTTTTTCTTGATCCTGAGAACAAAACGAGAAATTTGAGACCAGTTTCAACAAAATCGGACAAACTTGAATTTTTAACCCCATGTACAAAAGTGCATTGACCCCTGGCGGCCATCTTGAAAGATGTACAATATGTACCATATCCCAAAAATGTTCTGAATGCCCCAATTGAACTTTGTGGAAAGTTTCATGCTTTTACCACAAAGTGCACGATTGATACCCCATATGTTGCTTAACAGCTCTGCTAATAGAGATGGGTCATAAAATCATACTTTTTGAGGACGAAATTTCAAACTCTACTTTAAGCATCTCCATACAAAATTTCTGAAAAATCCCCATGGATTTTTATACTTCAAAACCCGGGGGGGGGGTAACTTACAATGACAAGGTATACGTACATGTGCCTGCCTTTTGGGGTGATTTTTCCAGGATTTTGGTATATCAATGGGGTGGTTTTCATCTCAGATGAAAGCATTTGCAAAAAAGCACCCAATTTGAGTAAGATTTGGTGCTTTTTCATTGAAATTGGTATATTGATGGGTTGGTTTTAGAGCCAAAAATAGGTATAGAGATGGTCAGTTTTTCGGAGTCCGGCAGGCACATACCCGTACAAAAAGTTTCAAAATCAGCTTCAAAATTGCAATATGCTTAGATACAATTCAATTTTATCAAAATTTTGCAATCAGTCATGTTGTTTTCTACGATCAATCATTCCTTACAGAAAGAAATATAAAAATTCAATCAAAAGAGAATAATATAGAAAATAGTGCATTCGCTCAAAGCATGAGCAACATAGCCTGGCCTTGTATTTACAAAACAGCCATGAATAAAAAATGAACCCATACATGGTTGATTTATCTGCTCTTATAACGCCACCTTTACCGACGTAAACACAACAATTATCTTTAGTTGACTTAGCAAATCATCTTTTCCAAACTGTTTAGAGAATTAAAGTCATTATGGTAGGTGCCATAACTCCTGGTCTATAAATGTTATAGTCAATATCATCTTTAATGTCAGGTGGAAGTACAATATTGGATTTCTAACAGTTAATAAGAATCCCACATATACTTTCCTTACTTATTGCAGTCGCATACTATTGATGAGAACTGAAGAATTGAGTGCTAAAGCAAAGGACGTGTCACATTGTGTTTATTTAAAAAAATACCAAAATTTTATAATTATGTTAAATCACATATTTTTTGCTTTACACATAGACACAATATATTGCAAGGTTGCTCAGAAAGTATTAGAAATAAATCAATTGTTATGAATTGACTCCTTGCAGTAATCCAGAAATTTATGAAGTACTTTATTAAAAATGGTAGAGCTGTGCCATATTCAAAAACATATGGAATTTGCATAAAATATTAGAATCTTTATTGGGCTCACAGTCATGCGTTTAGCAAACATTGTGGACTGAAGAAAGTGTTTCATTATGAAAATACAAACAGAGTAAGCTTATTAACAAAATTACAATGCAATATTCAAGTCCCTCTCAGTAAGGTCTTAGATATTTTTAAAAGAATTCTAAAGAAACCTTTTGATAATTCCTTTTTGGGACAACAAGTACAATTAGTTAATACAAACTGTAGAACAGTGCTCAATTCATAAGAATTCTATAACCAACATTAGAATAAAAAAATCTAGTACTAGTAACTGAACACCAACTGTATGCTTATGCTATTTTTACAGACTGTATATAGTACCCTAGATTTATTCAGAGCAATTTCTGACTATAACAATTCTTCCTATCTTTAAAACTGTCAATATTAAACATGACAGCTTCAATTTCCTGACTCTCTATCTTTTACCCAAAGGATTCATGCCTTATGCATATTTGCACTTCAATTTTCAAAAGGCAAAGACAGTGCACGTTCCAATTATGCAGAACACTTTCTTTGTCAGCATATCATCAATTATTAACAAAATCACATTTCTTAATTCGTAAGCAGCTAAATCTGTAAATATTTCAAAATCTGTCTGAATAAATAAATAAATACTAAAAATTTAATAATATAAAAAAATAAAAATATAAACAAACATATGCAAATAAGTAAATAAATTGTACCATTATCAAAATAAAGATAGATGATTTTTCCCACTATAGTTCCTACAGTCCATAAAAATAAGTTACATGTTTTACATAAAATAATTGAATCTGGCTTAAGATTTCTCAATTTCTCTTAAGAATGATAAATGATCAGTTAAAATGCATTTTTTTCTTAGTTCAAAGGACATAACATATCACACATGACAACCATCTCTATATATACTTCATTTAAAACAAAATCCATTAGTCACATATCCTATGAAGCACTTTTAAACTTCTTCAGACCCTGTTTCTAGCCTTGCAACTTGTAATAATGCTCTCTGATCACACAACATTGGGTAGTTTGATTCTTGACTTCAAGTTTATATCATGGAATTATGTTTTTTAAGTTACAAGAAATTTCAGACATTAAAGTTGCGTGAAGAAAACCTTTTCATTTTAACATAGTCTACCATCTGTCCGCCTGTATATTGTTCATTTTTCACACCAACTTCAATCCATACATAGCCAGACTTCGTCTTTGATGAAATCATGCACTCATATTTCATTTCCGACACTGCTGGTGGCCTGTTGCACATATAAATGCACCATCTGGCTCCTAGTCATTGTAAACAAGAATTGATCTTTACATTCACAGGAGAGTTCTCTATGATCACGACTGGTGTTACGTGGGCCTTCTTCTCAAATTGTCATGCATCTGATCACATCAAATGGCTTTTGTTACTTTTGTAATAACTGATTCATTTGGTTTGATGATTTCCATCATTTGTTCCTTTTGCACTCTGATCTCCATCATAGATATCTTTATGAATTCAAAACTTGGATTGACATAAATTTGGTACCACGCCATATTTAAAAGGAATAAAAACAAATTGTCAACTGATACCAATAACTAAATTTTAACTTTAAGACCCAAAATGTAACTTTCACTGCATGTGGTGCATCACACATTATGTAGTAAAATAGTCTACCATCTGTCCATCTGCATATTGTTCACTTTTTACACCCATTTAAATCCATACATAGCCAGACTTCATCTTTGATGAAATCATGCATTTATATTTCACTTCAGACACTGCTGGTGGCCTGCTGCACATATAAATGCACCATCTGGCTCCTAGTCATTGTAAACAAGAATTGATCTTTGCATTCACAGGAGAGCTTGTTATCGTGACTGGTGTTACGTGGGCCTTCTACTCAAATTGTCATGCACCTGATCACATCAAATGGCTTTTGTTAATTTTGCAATAACTGATTCATGTGTTTGATTTGATCATTTCCATAATTTATTCCTTTGCACTCTCATCTCCGTCATACACATCTTGATATTTTTTGAAGTGGTATATGTAATTCAAATAATCCAATAGCATTGTTTATGGTATTAGCCTTCATTAAACATCTTAAATTTCAACATATTTTATTGGGAACTGTGATTGCCATAATCTGATCATGTTGTTATGTATTTGACTCAAATTTTGAACCAAAACTCAGATTGACATAAATTTGATACCGCGCCATAGTGAAGAGGAATTAACAACCTGTCCACTAATACAAATAACTCAATTCTGACTTAGACCCAACATGAACCTTTCACTGTGGTGTGTTACATATTATGTAGTAAAATAGTCTACCATCTGTCCGCCTGCATATTGTTCATTTCTTTTCACCCATTTCAATCCATACATAGCCTGGCTTCATCTTTTATGAAATCATGCACTTAGATTTCACTTCAGACACTGCTGGTGGCCTGCTGCACATATAAATGCACCATCTGGCTCTTAGTCATTGTAAACAACAATTGATCTTTGCATTCACAGGAGAGTTCTTTACCATGACTGGTGTTATGTGGGCCTTCTACTCAAATTGTCATGCACCTGACCACATCAAATGGCTTTTGTTAACTTTGCAATAAGTGATTCATGTGTTTGGTTTGATAATTTCCAAAATTTATTCTCTTGCACTTGGACCTCCATCACAGATATCTTAATATTTTTTTCGAAGTGGAACATCTTGAATTTCAATCACATTTTACTTGGAAGTGTGATTGCCATAGTCTAATCATGTTGTTATGTATTTGGCTTGAATTTTGAACCAAAACTCGGGTTGACATAAATTTGGTACCACATCATATTAAAAAGGAATAAACAACCTGTCAACTAATACCAATAACTCAATTTTGCCTTTTACACCAAACAGAACCTGTCACTGTGTAGTAGTAAAATAGTCTACCATCTGTCCGCCTGCATATTGTTCTTTTCTTTACACCAATTACAATCCATACAAAGCCTGGTTTCATCTTTGATGAAATCATGCATTTATATTTCAACTTAAGGCACTGCTGGTGGCCGGCTGCACATATAAATGCACCATCTGGCTCCTAGCAATTGTCAACAAGAATTGATCTTTGCATTCACAGACTTCCCTATCATGACTGGTGTTACATGGGCCTTCTTCTCAAATTGTCAAGCACCTGATCACATCAAATGGCGTTAATTAACTTTGCAATAACTGATTCATGTGTTTAGTTTGATCATTTCCATAATTTATTCCTTTGCACTCTGATCTCCATCATAGATATCTTAATATGGTTTTTTTAAGCAGTACATGTAATTCAAATAATCCAATAGCATTGTTAAGGGTTTTAGCCTTCATTAAATATCTTATATTTCAATGTATTTTATTCGGAAGTGAGATTGCCATAGTCTGATTAAGTTGTAACCAAAACTCAGATTGACATAAATATGGTACGGCACCATATTAAAAAGGAATAAACAAACTGTCCTATGTAACCAATAACTCAATTTTGACTTGTAGACCCAACATGAACCTTTCACTGTGGTGCGTTACATATTATGTAGTTTCATCTTTGATGAAATCATGCATTTAGATTTCACTTCAGACACTGCTGGTGGCCTGCTGAACATATAAATGCACCATCTGGCTCCTAGTCATTGTAAACAAGAATTGATCTTAGTATAAAAACCAGACTTCCATGCCTTAGTTTCATTTTCATTTAGAATAAATATAAACCTAGATATTTTGTAATTATAGTCCACAAAACTTGAGAGTATAAACTATACTAAGCAGTAAATCATCAACTTCAAAACTGCACAACAATAAAAAGCAATGCTTGAAGTGCGACTGATGCCAAGGCATGAACAAATAACAAGGGATTACATTCTTACTTGGCCAAAAAATGATTGGAGATGGTGTATTACTGATCTTATAATTCAACAAAAATTATCTGGCAGTCGGACAACAAGCATTCTATTTTTACCTGCCAAATGCCTAAATATAATGTAATGTAGGTTCTGCCACAGTATTATGTTAAGTTTATACCAAAACAAAGAGAGGAAAAGCATCCAATTGGGCATAAAATCTGTCAATACCAAATTCCTAAGTTTAATTTAAAATTTAATTTAATGTAGTTTCCGTCGCAGTTTTATATTCAATACCAAAAATAGGAAAAGCACCCAACTGGACTTTAATAAAATCTATATCAGTCAATACTGAATTCCTAAGTCAAGAGATTTAAATTAATGTAAGTTCTATCTAGTAACCATCGTCCTTGATCAAACAAAGCTTAAATGACCTACCTCTGTTGTATGCATCCAAGGCACATGGCGACAGGTTCCTTGCCTCCTTTGACAGCTGCTGCTGCTGAAGCTTCTGCAGCTGCTGCTGATGTTCCTGGCTGATCTTCATCCTCCTTTGTCTCCAAATCTACCACTTTGCCCATACAATCCTTACAAGCAAAGAAATCACAGTTGGAGCACTTTATCCTCTTCCGAAATATCAGACCAAATGAGCAGAAGCAACAAATACAGTATTTCTCATTGAATTGCTGTTGCCTGGAGAGGACCACTCGCTTTTGTTCTTCTTCATGGACCTCTTTGCTGAGTTTACTGTAAAAATAGGGAAAACAGAAAAGAATAGGCATTTTAATAACACAATAAAGCTTGGTTAACAGGTAAGAGACAAAAATGTCTCTTTAATTTACTCATATATTTGTCAATGGTTTCTACAAATCATCATTGTAATCACATTCTGCAAATTTAAAAAAAATGGACTGACACCAGTGTTCCTGCTAAGGCCATAAGGGGGCACCATTGGCGCAGGAGCAGGGAAGATTGGCGCAACAGGTTTCTGAAAATGTCTGAGAAAGATGCTTTTTTGGCCAGTTTTCAGCCTCAGCTTGTGGTTTTGGTGTAAGCACTTCTTCAACTTTGTCAAAATTGGTTGAATTGGCGCAAGCTAAAAACCCTTAGCGGGAACACTGACACAACCCATTAGATATCTTAAGAAAATGTGACACATAAACAACTGATTATTAAGGGGTTATGCTGCAAATGGTTGTAATAGTATTTTAAAATCCATAAAAAATCATGTGTGATATTCTCTAAATGAGAGTTCTGTAAAGAAATGTTGACAAATTGTTTGACTTCCAGACACTTACATTCTTTTCTTATTATAAGTTGTGAAATTTATAAATTAGAGTGTAAAATACTTTTGGCTTTATAGTAATAATTCAAATTTGTAAATATATCTTTCAGTTCTGATAAGAAGATACTTAAAAAAATGTAATCATAGCTCTACTTTCGTATGTAAAGAGAAATAAACTGAACCAGTTTTACTATATGATCATAATGTTTATAATATATGAGAGCTTCCAATTCAAATTTAACAGATTGAACAATCTTTGCAATATCACATAAATGATGGCCCAGACATTGAGCTTCTGTAAACATTCATACCCCAATTATGATGATTGGTATACAATACAGCAGCAACATATGGAATCAAACTTAAGCAATATAATATCAACTTTGAAGATGCAATCTACCAGTGCATTGCTAAACAACATCTTTAATCTAAAGCATTGCACCAGGGATTTGTACTTAGAAATTTCATATTACCATTTGAGAAAAGCAATGTTGATTCTTGGTACTATGCCAAGTGCTAGGAAATTCATAATGCAGATTTTCAAATACAGATGGTGAAATAAGAAGCTTTCCTAGATTACTATCAACAGTTCGAATATATGATAATACTTTGTATCATTCCATCTGTTCTAAATGAAGTCTAAATAAAAAGCATTTGATATGAAAATGGTGGAATTAAAAAGACTTGCTAATTTTTTGAAAAGTAAAGTCTGTAACCCTACTTTCCAGTGTAGACATAAATGAAATGAACCAGTTCTATTACTTGATCAACAAAAGCACTGGAACTTCCAATTCAAATTCAACAATATCTTTGAATATCACATAAATTATGGCGCAAACATTCATACCCCAATTATGATGATTGGTATCCAGCAAAGACATACGGAATCAAACTTAAGCAATAAAATAACAATTTTGAAGATGCAATCTGCCAGTGCATTGCTCAACAACATCTTTAATCTGAAGCGTTGCACCAGGGATTTGTACTTAGAAATGTCTTATTAACGGTTCAGATATGTGATGGTAATTACTGGAACTATGCCAAGTATTATGAATCAAAATCCTAAATGCAAAGATTTTTATATAAACCAAGATGGAGGCGTTATGAGGAGTTTATTTCAAATAATGATACATAAGTTTTAATGCATAATGTGAATTTTGATACAGCTTAACAATTTTCTCAGATTGCAAGGTATGTGAAAAGTGGTTAAATATACCATATCTCTCATATAATTCACTGGTGATTTTCTGAATATACATTGCCTTTACCATTAAATTGCCATAACAGCATGCAAAAAATGTTAAAATACCTAATAATATTTTGATCAATTTTTGGTGGGAGTATTTATTAATTTATATGGTTTGTAAGATGGCAAACAGTTGAACTGGATGAGAGGATACAGGATATAAGATAACAGATATCCCATGACACAAACTTGTTTCAGTTGGGAAAGTTTCAATCATTTATTAGAAATTTTTAAAAATTCAAATTTGTAAACAATTTCAGCATCATACATATTGGAAATGATTAACTATGATTTGATAAAAAATTACATTGACTTGTGCAAGGTAAGCCTTGTAGAAGCCGACAACTGCAACCTTTTGTAGAGGCAACAGCACACATTTTCTTTGTAGTAAAACAAACATTTCCGTGCTCTTGATTCATTCTACACACTATTTTCCTCTCTTTTCTACAATACATATCACCTGTTTTCATGACATACATGTATGACACAGATCTGGCCTTAATAGTTGAACCTTTGGCATATTTTTACACCGTTAATGGTCACTCCTCATTAAGGTATCAATGTATTCAAAACACAAGTCAGCTGTTTTATGACAAAACTGCAGCCCGATTGCCCTCATTAATCAACCTATAACATATATACTCCATACAAGGTGTCAAATCTTGTTAGCTTTGTGTTTCATACAATCTAAGATTTGTTGCGCTTAGTTGTAGATCCACCTGGCAAAATAGCGAACATAAACAAATTGACCAAAATGCCTTGAGTATCTAGAACCATGTCATGTTTCTATTCAGGTTTACAGAGATGGGCTTGGGATTGTGGTTATACAGGTGATTAACCTAATATTCTCAATTTTGTGGTTGGGAAAATCCCTAGTTGACAAGATGACATAAAAGGCTTTGTTAAAGGAAAGATTGCTTTAAATCTACACTACGGCATCTCTGCCCATGGCCATATAATAGTAGTTTAAAGATCGACGAGCAGTACATAGGCTTATGACTATGTAACTACAAAGATACTTTTGTACAAGACAACGATAAAAAACAACCCTGTTTTATGGGCGGGTGAACCTTTCAAGTAAAGTTGGTCAGGAAAATTTTTAAAAAAATTACCTAAAATAATCCAAAAATCAGGAAAAATGGGAAAAAACTTAAAACATTTTTACAAAATTTTGGTCAAAAAAAAAAAAAAAAACCCTGTAAACTAAAAAAACAACATTAAAACGCAAATTTAGGGTCGGTTTGGCCCGTAAAACAGGGTGGTTTTTTTTGTCGCCTAACCACAAATTAATTGTTGATATCATAAATTTCAAAGTGGGACATAAAGAAACACGCTGCATCATGTACTAGAAGATCAAAGAACATGAAAAATCCAAAAACAATTAACCCATTCAATCCAGATTTCATGTGAAAAATATTTTGGATGAATAGGAACATCTGAGCCCATATTCATAAAATGCTGCTAACTCTAGTTGGTAACTAACCTATTGTCTACCTGTCAAAACTGTCAAAACTGACAAGTAGACAATAACAATTGGTTAGTTGCCAACTAGACTTTAGAGTGTTTCACGAATATGGGCCCAAATCTTTTGCATGCTTAGCAAATGAATAAAGCTGTAACAACTGAGCTACCCAAATTTACCAAAGCAATCATACATTAGAGGTTTTTCATATCAAAGTGGTTGTTAGTTAACAAGGAGAATTGTTTTGAAATAATCCCAAGTACTTCAAAGTTTAGACAAGTCAACCTATGAAAATTCATGGGGGTACCTGGACAAAATTGCAACACAAGACTTTTTGGCTGAAATTAATAGTTGATGACCTCCTTAACAACATATTCAAAATGTAGGAAAATGTAAACTTGTTTTGGAAGCCATTTTGTTTTATGCAAATTAACCAACTTTGACAAGCTTACATTTTCTTCTGAATATGTTGTTTGGGAGGTCATCAACAGTTAATTTCAGCCAAAAAGTTTTGTGTTGCAATTTTGTCCAGGTATCCCCATGAATTTTCATAGATTGACTTGTTAAAACTTGAAGTAATTGGGTTATTTCAAAACAATTCTCCTTGCTTACTAACAACCACTATGATATGAAAAACCTCTATGATTGCTTTAGTAGATTTGGGTTGCTCAGTTGTTACAGCTTTATTTATTTGCTAAGCATGCTAAGCGTTGCAATTTTGTCTACGTCAAACAAACAGATATACTAGCCCATTACCCTTTCACGTTAGTCATGAAATTGTTATATTGGCCTCTAAAACTTGACTATGAATCCAATTTATATGCAATGTGTTTGTGGGGAAATCCCTCACAAGTGACAAGAGACGGGATATTGGAGAGAAAATATTGATTGCTCATTGCAAAGAAAATTAGTTGCCATAGACAATAATACAGAGGTGTTTGGCTTGTTGGAATGACCTAGTTGTGGTCTTGGTAATTTGTACTAGAAAAGTTATTCTACAGAGAATAGAATATCAATCTTAAGCAATTTAAAGGGACTGGCCTAGATTCTTCCTGCTAATTTTTTACCTGCATATTTTTTTACTTGAATCCATAGAACATGTTTACAGTAATATAACCTACAAGTGGTTTTCCATGATTTTGAGGATTAATTGGAGAAAATTGCAATTCTTTACCTACTTTAATTTTTGTCGCCGGCGACAAAAAGTGGTGTGAAAACAGTGTTTCTAGTTTGAAAACTGATAAAAATCTTGTTTTTACACTTGTGATGGCCAAACAAATTATTTTTGATGAAATTGTTTCTCTTTTAATATGTTTTAAATTATTTCCATGAGCTTTGTTTGACCGTTTATCTAGTAAATCCATCTGAGGTACAAAAGTTAGGATTTAGGAAACACACCACCATCAAAGAATGATATATTGTAAATTAATTCTCTCTCAATTTGAGCCATTTGTGTGTAATGTTTTGCACTTTTTTGGATTTTGCTATACTTTTAAGCTTTGTTTAGAGCAATTTCATAAATATTTAATTCTAGGTGGAATCTAGGCTAGTCCCTTTAAGGTGCGTTTATACTGACATTCAGTATTTTTTTTTATTCATGTATGAATGAAACTTTCAGTAGCATTTAATCATGATTAAGAAATAACTGAAATTACAAGTTACAACAAACAAGGCAATCATTGTTCTATCAAGACATTATTTGGTCATGTAATTGGTATTTCAATTGGACAACATCAAATATACAATTTAAGCAGTCTAAATGCAAGTCCATGAACCATGATGCCAAAATCCATGCTTGGAAAGATATTATTCCAGTGATTTATCTTCATTTATCCAAGAGATAGGAGGAATAAGGTTGCCCTATTTCTCAGCTTACATGAAAGATATACTTTCTACTCCAGACAATCAGACCAAGCATTAATTTCTTGCTGAACATATCTGTCGTGACAAAAGAGCTTACAGAATCTTACAGGAAAGAATTGCAATTTTCATAGACCAGAGTGATTGGATTTAATCATAAGAAATTTACTGAATAATTGGCAATGTACCTTGTCACCTTTTCAAAGAGGATTGACCACAAGATATCTAATAGCCAAATGACTTCATGTAATTACTAAAAAGTGTTTTGAAGAGAAATTATTGTAATGTAAAAGCCTTTGCATCAGAGCATGATTTTAGAACTTCCAGTTTCTTTTCTCATAAAGTAAGGTCAAAAAGTAAAATCGTACATCATTAGCTGATAAGTTGGATTGGGAGTGACCGTTAGCAAGCATGGAGTTTTTATTAGTCCTTTATGCACTTTTCAGGCTCGTCTATTTTGCATAGGCTTGTAGTTCAATTACTTTGTAGTAAACACCCATCCCATGTGTCCCTATGGACTGGATAAACAAACAAACAAACATAAATGACATAGAGGTATACATTCCTGGCTCTTAAACATTAAACATCAACAATTTAGAATCATGTTATTAATGTTTGTTTTTGTATCATAAAGCTACAACTTAACACCTCTATTTGTATTTCTACGCATCTTTTCAAACATAATCAATCTCATTCCATTAAGAATATTTTGTACATATATAATTGTTCTCAAAAAATATCACACCCTAGACGATACTTAGCAAAAAGCTTAATGGCTAGGCTCAAGTGGGATTCATTTCTGTCGCAATTATATTCCTCCATTTGTAGCCCATCATAAATTGATTTTTCCGGAAATGTTATTATGCTCAGCCCATTAACTACTTGTATCTTGTATCGTTATTCACTCTTGTCCTTGCACTGACATTGTAGCGGATATTCACCCTGGATTTATGACGTAAGATTAGGCCAAAAAAAAAATTATGTTTGTTTGCCCTCCGCGACCGACCCTAAAAATGCCAAAAATTAGGGTCGCGATTTTAGTTTTTTTTTTTTTTCTTCAAACATGTAAAATATGAAAACTCAATATTTTTGATGTAAAATGTAATATTTAGCAGTGTGTAGTCACATTTAGTAGTATAAAATGCATATTTCCTCTAAATAAAGACCCACAATTTTTGATTAAGCCCTGCATTGCTTGGTATTCATGATAAAATCCATGGAATGACATCATATGTGTAGAGTAAAAAAAAAAAAATAAAAAAAAAAAGATTAACAGACCGACCGACCCAAAATTTTAATTTTTCCACTGGAGGGCAAACAAACAATATTTTTTTTTTGGCCTTACCTTATATTCATGGAAAAATGATAGAATTTGACTTGAATGTTGATGGGAATAGAGTCATATTTCAGCCTTTTGAATTGTTTTGACATTAAAAATGTAACAAAAACACTTGTAATTGTCGATTAACTATAAATCAACCAAATATCAAAATTGCTTAAAAGGGATTATACTTAAAGACATTAGCTATGATTATCAATGTGAACTTCACCTCTCAGTGACACAAAATGATTTTATTGCATTTTTTGAAAATACTTCCAACTATTAACTTATATTCATAATGATCCCAGTTCAATTTGAATATTATAAAGAACAACAAATAGTTATTTATGCTTTGAATTTTTATGCACAAGGGACATGAAAATAAATGGTTGTGTTTCTTGAAATAAACTCTTCAATTCTCAAAATTTATGCTTTTTTCACATAACAAAACATTTTTAATGAAGCAAAATCGACTCTTTTTCATCTAGCAAAACATTAATTTTTCAATGAAGCTATCATGTTTTTTTAAATATGTTTTACAATCCTAAAAATAATTAATTTCAAAATCATCAAGAATATGTTTGAAATCTAAAAAAATAGTAAAATGGATAACACTGTTAGTAGATCGTTAAGCAAGGAATTTCTTTTAATGAGTTTTCATGTCCATGTGGAATCATGGCTAATACCTTTAAAAGTGAAACAAATCTAGAGTAGTCATAATTGCTTAAATGAATGTGATAACAATATTCTGATTTTGTTTCAAAACAAAACTTCAGTGGTGTGAAAATATATATGAGAGTCTTAAAAGATCTTTGAAAAGGCGGCATTTTATTAACAACAATCTGTGTTTAAAATTAGGAATTTATAAATGCTTATCTTTCCCTTTATCTAGATAATTGTAGATATAAGAATTTCTTCTTATTATTACAATGTCTGTGATTGCAAACTGTGTCAGCCAGGCAGTAGCAATATATTGCAGATATTTAGCTAATACCCATGCCCCAATTATTTCTAATAAAGCACAAGGGAGATTTGTTTGCATCATTACATCGTAATTTGAAATGGGATGATATCATTTGAGATGAGAGTAATACCGACAACACCTGAGGTCTACACGATTTAGATTTGTGCTAGTAGGGTAGATTGGGGTATGGTGTAGGATATTATAGGGTAGATAGGGGTATGGTGGGTGCACATTACATATTAATTGGAAATGGGATCATATCAGGTGAAATAAAAGTAAAACTGACAACACCTAAGGTCTAAACAATTTAATTTGTGCAAGTAGGGTAGATTGGTATAAGGTCTTGGATGGTATAGAGTAGATACTGGGTACATCATTATATCATAATTTTACATGGGATGATATCAGAAGAGATGAGAGTGATTCTGACAACATCTGAGGTCTAAACAATAAACAATTTTGATTTATGTTAGTAAAGTAGATTGGAGTACAGTATGGGATGGTGTAGGGTAAATAGGGGTATGCTTGGTGCACCATTTTGACATAATTTGAAATTAGTTGGGCTGACTGGAGTTAGGGTAGAGAGGGGCATGTTGGGTGGATGCAACTATTCCTGTTAAACACTGGACTCATTTGATTTGATATACTATTTAATACAATGAACTGATCTAACAATGTAGCCAAGGTTTTTTTTTTTAAACGTCAATGATTCAGATATTTGGCAGAGAAGTGGGGTGCAGTAGGGTAGATAGGGTAATCAGAGTGGTTGCAACTACATTTGTGACATGTTACATCCAAAAAGTACAAGTTGTCTACCTGTAACAAAATTCAGATTTTCATGTCATTTGAAATGGAATTATATAAGCTTAAAATGATATCTTGCTTGTGAAAATTGAAGTTATGATGAATAGTGACAATAATGTTTTTGATTATTTTCTTAAGTTTATAATTTGCCTGTATTTCCCAATTTGCACGAACGACAACCTGTACATTTTGATGTAATGCATCACATTTGTCAAATGGCCACCACATTTGTTTGGAACCAGTAATTCAAAGCATCTTTCGCAATGAGAGATTTGCATAAATTATGATATGTCACTTCTGCAGTGCATTGGTACACTTTGTGCAACCTCATATTCTTGATTCATTTCCATGGTTAATCAAGTTGCATTAATAAACTGTGAAAGTTATGCATGAAATTCATTTTGCTGTGCTTTCATGTAAGAAATGTCACGAGACAAACAAATATTCTTAGTGCTAAAATCCTGATTAGAAAGATTTCATTTGTTGGGGGCTGATGCAATTAGGGAGGGTATTTCAAATTGTTGACCTTTATTAGAAAAAGGCCCTTGAAAACATTACCACAGAATCTCCATTGAGAATTGAGTTTTATTCGCAAGTGGTAACTTTCCAGATAGTTCAAAACTAATTAAATACTTTTGAAGAGCTGAGACTATATACCATTATATATCTTGAATTAAATATCTTAAATTTGTTATCTGTACTTTTAAATAAAACCTTGCAGATGCAAGGTAAAATTTACATCACAATTTTGTTGAAAGCCTTCAAAAGCTTTGTTTAAAATTCATTTCAGCACAAAACTGTCATGTGTGCAATGTCTACTGATGCTCTTGTATGTAATAAATATATGAGAAACACAAATAATTACAAAAAGTATTCTATGTTATTTCTAAATTTTAATTTTTCTTGAGAAAGTGAACTTCCCCTTTGCTCCCCTTTTCTACTCTAGAGGTTGTTGATCTCAGGTTTAGTATTAATCAAGTAAATGTCAAGATCGCAACTCATTTAATACATCAATGATACAACAGCATGTCTAAATTACTATACATGCCATTATTGATAGCTAACTTAGAATAAGATGCGGAATAGAATACTTCAAGCATTAACACTGAGTAAAGCTTGGTAATTAAGAAAAGAAAAGAAAAAGGATGAACCAAAATATTAATTTGGAGACATGTAATCTGTAATTTTGTCCTTGACCATCATGGAACATCAGTTATCAAGGCATCTAACACATTTAGAGATTGGTCCATCTGGAAGTACTTTCATATGTTGTATTTCCAAAACAGTAATATTTTTTGCCATGTCTGGATTTGAATGTGTTCTTATGATCAAGGCAACATGTTCTTGTGATCGAGGTAACAGGGTATAGAAATACTCATAAAAATGTAGTGTGAGAGTTGCTTGAAATTTCAGCAGATTATTTTGTTGTTCTCTAGAGAGATAGGGACAAAGTGGGCCTATCTCTGCAAATTGAAACATACAGAAATACTCATAAAATAAAAAATGCAGTGTCACAATCGATTTTCAGCTTATGTTTACTTTAAGGTTCTTAAAAGAACTAGGGCCAACACAGATAATGTTATGCTCAGCAATCCCTCAAAACTCCCTTTAATGCAACAGAAAAACCTCGGACAAGAAGGATCAAATGTCAAGAGGAAAGTTACTTTCAGTACATGTAATTACAAAGACTAATGAATAGTTAGAAGTGTTCGCATATTCGCAGGTGGAATTATATTACTCCTTGCATCCTGTTAGCTTTATAAACAAGTTTTGATATGGGGTCAGTTTCCAAAGTGGTTTCCCTTCTAGATATTTCATCAAAATGATGTGTATATAGATTTTACAGATAGAAAATGGGACTATTTGTACTCTCAAAATTTTGGCTAATACAAAATACTTTTAATCTAGAGGTTAATAGTTGCAATAGTTTACGCCCTTTATGTACCAACCAAATAAATTATCAAAATATATTATTAAATATTCTTTGTATAATTATTTCTGATTAATTTTCTAATGAAGACAAGTGGCCAGTACAAATATTGCTGATGAAAGAATTGATTAATCACAAAATGTTTGGAGATTCATTTAAATAAAACTCAATCATACAATTTGTCCTCTTAAAGTGAATGATATTGATAATGGAAGCACCTAGGTCCTTAAAATCCAAGTCAAAAATAAACACTTTCTACTTAGTTCATCAAATACCTGTGTATCCAAAGGCTCCCTCCATGTAGCTATCATCCTAATCTGATGTATGATAAATAGCTTTTATCCACAGGCTTTTATCATTGCACATGTGATATATATCAGAAGCTAACACATGTAATATATCACTGTGCTTATAAAGTCACCTGCATCAAGTCTTAGATATATATTATATGGCCAAGAAACCGTTTGCAAAAAAAGCTATGCGGTGTGCAATTTTTTAAAATTTTTAAGGAAATTAGCTATGTGGTATGCGCTATTTCTAGTTTTTTTTAAAAATGCTCAAAAATTTTGATCCTCTAACTTACGCCAGTTACTTTCATTCTTATCTGAAGTATGATAAATAGCTTTTATCCACAGGCTTTTATCATTGCACATGTGATATATATCAGAAGCCAACACATGTAATAAATCACTGTACTGATAAAATCACCTGCATCAAGTCTTAGATATCGCTCATTCCGAAAAATCGGGTGCCAATGCAGTTGAAAAAAATAAAAAAATGAAGTTGCTCAAATATTTTTCTTTTAAGCGTTTTTTATTAGTAAACTAGTCATGGACATTGAATCCAAGTGATTTGTCAACACCACTTCTATATTTTTTCTGTTACAAAGACTTACCCATTTTTACATGGTGGGCAATGGGTGAGCTACTTTACCTGCTCAATTTTTAAGTATTGATACTCGCCAATTTTTTGCATTTGTAGGCAAGTGTATCCTTCATATGCACTGTTAGTGCATAGAAAAGTCATGAAACGGTAGTTATAAGTTCTGTAGAGGTCAGTAGTAACGTAGATCACGGTAACGTAGCTCACTGTTTTTGCATGTTTTAATGCACAAAACATACATTAGACCATTTAGTTAGTAAATTCTAATATGAACGAAGTAGTAGTGTATATCTCTATCACATACTAAAATGGAATTGCTGCAATGCCTATGGTTACTGAGATATATGGTTACGTAGCTCATATTTCTTAACATGGTCGGTTCACATTTTCATGTTCAACACTTTCTTTCATCAAACATGAATAAATTTGACATTTGCTATTATGGTATTCAAATTCACTGGAATGTTTGCTGTCAGCATACTTAAATTTTGTTGGAATTGCTGTTTTTCCCCATCAAATAATGGTATGCCAAACTTAAGTAACGTAGCTCACACGATGTTGGTGGAAAATGAATTTCGTTTTTGAATTATGGAAAGATGTCATCAAATTTGGAAATCATTGTTCAGATACAAAATGCTGATCGTTTATCTGTTTAAAAATTATAATAGGCATGAAAAAGTATTATATACTAAAAGAAAATGAGCATGTCCAAAAGTAACACTTCTGCGATGGAAACTCATTTTTAGCTATTTTTCACTTTTTTCGCTACTTTGAAGGCATAAATCAGAGTCATAATGGCATTAAAAGTATGACAAACCATATATGCAAGTAGATTTTGACAAGCCCTACCCGAAAATTGCAGTATTGGAAGAGATAAAGGCACTGGAAGGTTTTTGTGGACAAAAGAACGTAAAACATGCTATTGGCACCCGATTTTTCAGAATGAGCGATATATATTATAAGGCAAGAAAAAAAGGTTCGTCTCAGAAACCATTTGCAAAAATGCTATGCAGTATGCGATTTTTAATTTTTTAATTTTTTTAAGGAAATTATCTATGCCCTATTTCTTTCTTTTTTTTTAAACGCTCAAAAATTTTGATCGACCAACTTACGTAAGTGAAGTGCCCAGTTACTTTCTAAGTACGATCCCGCTCGTTTTAACTATGGGAAGTCTTGACAGTTGAAATAAAACGTAAAATTCAAAGTAAAATTGCAGCAGCAAGTGACAGCAACCCGGATGGCAGTCGATCGCTGGATTACTCTTGGTAAAAAAAGAGAGAAAGACCAGCGCATAGCTCTACGCGCTAAATTCATTTTCACAAAGCAATGCGCCCGACAAAGCTTTTTTTTTTTGCCTAATGTAAAGTTTTTCATCTTATCTAGTCCAAGAAATAAAACTTACTTGCGGACGTTTCGTCAGCTAACAGCCGACTTTATCAACAATACATGTCACGATGAAATGATGATCTTTTGCTCTTGACTTACAGACTCTAAATAGTACACCATAATTTTGAGTACTTGGTCTGAACCCACCTTAAGGCTGTGATCACATAGAAGTATACGGTATACAATATTCGCTATACGCTATTCAATGGCTATATGTTATACAGGCACAGCGAGCTATTCTGGTTTTTTTTTAATAGTGCCCTCTTATGTGACTCGGTAGCATCAAATTCAAGTGTTTGATTGAATCTATACGCGTGCCCAAGTGCATTCGTGCACCGTTTACCCGTATAGTATATTTCTATGTGATCACAGCCTTAAAGTGTTATTTGTACTTGCCATGGCAGTGCTTTGACATCTGTCTAAATCAGGGGTCCACAACTAGTTATTAGAATGCTCCACATAAATGAGAAAACTGTATGCTAATGAGCCACATGCATCGTTTTTTCAGTGTATTTCTAATGAATTTCTTTGTTTTTTGAGAGAGCAAAAGCGTCAATCTGTAATAGTCAAAGCGCCAAATTTGGTGCGTGTGCTGCTATCTAAGAAAACCTTGTCTAAATGAAGGAAGGCCATTTAGGACACCATACTTTATTGTTTAAATGTTCACTGAGAACAAAAAAACTTAAAATTCCATTAATAATATCAACATTATCCATCCCTTCCAACATTTGATTAAGTGCTTTTATCGATTCACTTTCCATTTTGATTACAAATTAAACCTGTTTATGTTCAAAAGCTTTTAACATTATCATATTGATTCAGATTCTAATGAACTATTAGTGTCATAATACGCAACACATTAAGGTAATAAAATGATATTAACTAATCAAAACATAGAATAAGTGCATCAGCATTAAGGCCTTAAAAAATGGTTGATTGGCGTAACATACAAAAAAATTAGGGTCGTTTGGTCAATTTTTTTTGTTTTTGCTTTTGGCTTTGAAATTCACACTAAATAACCACAGGACACACAGATTAATGGAGCAACAAATTTTATTTATTATTATTTGGAATGATAAATAAATAAATAAAAAAAAACCACCTTTATCATTCATGTCTAGTTAATTTACCTTAAAAGCCCAAAATACTTTTTTGAGTATGATCAACCTTGTAGATCCCAATTTGTGGAATAAGCACACTTGTTCATAATAATAATAATAATAAAAGTGGATTTATAGAGCGCATTATGAAAAGACTTCTATGCGCTTTACAAAGTTAAAAACTACAGAATAATATAAAACATATATAGAATGTAACACAGTTCAAAGCAATAAATACACTACTTAAGTTACACAACAAAATAATTAAAACTAAGTGAATTGCATATTGAACACGAATCAAGTTATAGTCACAATTTTAGAAACAAACTAGTTTAAAAACCACATATTTTAAAAACAGCAAGAGTAATCCATCAAATGCAAAGGTTGAAGATCCATAACAAAAATGAAAATAAGAGCTGAAGGGGAGAGGTTACCAGCACATTCACCCTTAGCATATTGCACAATATATCATAATGAAATCGTTGCAGATGGCATAAAGGCACGATGAAAACGGCGAAAAAGCAATATAAAAAATGAAAATGGCATAAAGGCACTGTGAAAATGACGAATATATTGAAGCATAAGGGTATAAGGGTTATTTTTCATAACGTTACGTTATGAAAAATAACCCTTATACCCTTATGAACAAGGCCTGTAAGGCAGATTTCTATTTTTGCTGTAAAATGACTCCCTTTCAATAACAAAATGTTAGTTAACCTAATAAGAATCAATGAATCTTGTTTTGTCAATTCTTTGATACAGCAACTATATAAGGTACATTTTTCAACTGTAAGTACAGAACTACATAAAGTCATTTGGTGTTATTTGGTTTGAAATCCAAAGAAAACATTCAGCTCTTACACAGAATTTTTAATCTCCATAGCCAGCACGACATATAGAATAAAAAACTGCTTCTATATAATGCCATTATGCTACAAGTCAATGCTAACTCCCGGCTACATGAAATAGCTTTCAAGCATAGCAACCTGTGTCCTTATATTTCACCATAATGAAATGTCATGGGGCCAATTGCAGAAGATCCTTTGGCGCTTGGAGTGGTAATATAAACATGAAATGTCGGCCAGATTCACTAGATGGGTTTATCATCAAATCATGAAATGTCGGCCAGATAAAAACGATGCCGTCATCATCAAATCAATCAACAAATCAATATATCTACGCAATTTGTTGCATGCTATTGCGTAATTCTTGTTTTTCAGTGTATTTATCCCATAAGAAAATAAAATACCACAAAAGATATAGATGAGTTGACATAGGACGTCATGTCCGGCAATATGCGTGGTCATATCCATTGTTCCTTGCCCGGCACTATGCGTGCGCAGAAGGTTTTATTTAGGACACATGCTTTCAAAATTCACGCCAAATCAAGTAGGGCTATTGAAATGTGCAGCAATCATTTGTTGTTCCCTCATGCATATCTGTGGACTAGCTCCTTACCCGTGTTTATAGACATTAGTGTCAACTCATCTATATTTAATGACTTACTGGAACCACAGTAGCCAAAAGAAGAGGTCTGGATAATTGTAAGTATGCGCTTTTCACAAAACCAGTGGCCATGCATGTAGGTATACCGAGGAAAACGGCATTTGAATAAAAATCTAAAAATCTTGCCTGAAAATGCTACCAAAATTAAACAAATTAGTATTTATTCAATAAAAACATGTCAATAAAATGCAGAATAAAGACAAATATACCTTGGTTTACCTCTATAAATGTTACAGAAATGTTAAAAGGGTAAGTAGACAGTCAGTTAATGTTTTTGTGACTTTTTCAAGTTTTCATTTGTTATAATTGGAAAATTAAAATTACAGAAACATGTGGAATTTGAAATTACATCACGGAAAATTTGAGACTTTCAAATGTCTATCAAAAGTGAAAAGTATGCACTGAGTTCTGATTGGTCTAGATGCACAAATAGGTATGTGAGATCAACCAAATTCTCATTGCTTTGTTTGAGTATGTGCATCTTTCAATTTTCAATTTCACACATGTGCATGTGCAGTCACCACAAACAGTGACATACTTAAGGAATTATTTGTCTAAGCTTACACAGTCTACATAGGTCAGTCTGGCTACCTGGCTACCTACTTTAACAGTCCTGTATTCTAATGAAGCATGCAATTAAGCCAGGTAACCTGTGATGGCTTCGTGTAAATTGCAGCACTTGCTAATCCAGGTATTTTTCTATTCCCTGGCGGTACCTCGCAGGAAATTGATTTGATCAGGAAAGAACAATATAAGTCCAGCGCCTCAAGGTATCATAGGAAATTGATTTGATTCACACATAATGTGCAGGTTTTTTGGTTTGTTTCATTCCATAATGCATCACTTATATCTTGGATGGAATAACCCCTATCCCCTGGTATTCATTGATTGTAATACAATAATTTCCATTATTTTGCTTTGCAAAATAAAGGCTTGCCTGGTATAGTTTCTGCAACCCTTTCTTTTTACTGCCTTATTATTTGCTCACACTCTAATGTATTTGTCACCATTAATGATTCATAACATGGTACAAAGGTTTTTCAACTACAATATCATTTAAGAAATACATTTTGCCAGAACTTGACTTAAAGCAACACTATAAAATTTTAATCAAAAATGGATTGAGTAAAAACAGCCTAAAATGAAAGAATGTAAGCGTTTTTAAGTGTACTTTGTCAAAAACTTGTTTTACTACCGAAAAGTAGATAAGGCATGTATGTGCTTTCCGTTACATGTGGAATTAAATTTTCATAACAGAAAAAGTAAGCAACTTTAAGCCAAATTATGAAGATGTATGTTCTCATTCATCCAGTTGTAGTAAATATAAATGATAAATAAATCAAATACTGGAACTTACATTTGCAACTATGCGACGTTG
>JXSR01S027391.1:115029-128902 GCA_000969725.1 Ophiothrix spiculata | reverse complement strand
CGAAGAGCTTTAGCTTTATCCCAGTCAAGTGGGTCATTAGTTTTTATAGCTTTGTTATAATAGTATTCTTTATCTTTAGAAATTTGAAGAAATTCACTTGTGACCCATTCAGGAAGATATCCTTTAACTTTCTTCTCTTTAATTGGAGCATGTTCATTACACACATCATTAAACATTATTAGGAAAGTAGCTTGCTTTCGACAAAATATTACATGATATATGTGACATGCCACATTGAAAGGTACATCTTTGGTCCAAATGTCAGATTTGAGTTACTGGTATCGATGAACTTGTTTATTCCTCCGTAACATAGGACCAAATTTGTGTAAGTCCAAGTTTTGGTTCAAAAGTTAGAGCCAAAAACATTACAACAAAGATCACCCTCTGGAAATAACAACTTCCAAGTAAAACACAATTGAAATTCAATGTTAAATGAAGCCTAAAAAATGCTGCTGGATTATTAAAATCTGACATGGTCATATAATCTGAAATTTTCATTTTTGTATTTTTTTTTTTCATACTAAACAAAGTGATTTGTTGAATATATACACTTGAAGGAACAAAAAAAAATCTCAGGTGGCATAATAATAGGTTTCAGTGTTGAATACCATCAGAAAAGGTCCTGTAAGTGCTGTTTATTATTATCATTACTTTAAAATATTGGGACAGGAAATACCATATGTGACCGTCCAGCTCAAACCAGCCATAAAGTTGGCCCCTGGTCAATTTCACTTTTTAACATATCTGCAAAGACCATGTCATAAGGTTTAAAATGACACCTCTATTTTTTTTTGATACCCACATATGAAGTTATGGTTTGTCAAAGTTTGACATTGAGTAAAATATGAAAAATATATGAACACATTCAAAAACCAGTTAGCTATATACTTTTCTGTTGATGGTCCTACTCAGATGTGGATTTTTTCATACCTGAGTTCAGTTTTTCAAAATAAAACTTTGCATATGTTTTATTTAGAAGAATGCATAAATATTGTGAATCTACAAAAAACATCATTTTCACCAAATGACAACCTTTGCATGTATTTTCAACTGTAGCACAAAATGAAGTTTGTTAACTTTATGGCTGTTAGGAGCTGGAAAGGCACATATATGTCAACATCACAAAGTAGCAGACTCTTGAATCATATCTGTGCTCCATTTATTATTAGAGGCTCATTGTCTGAAAAAGCATTGGCTGTAATGGAATAAGCATTCATGTTTTTAATCTCTTTCCTTATTCTCTCCCACACAGTCTATTTACTTGTGAACGTAATACTGAGGGAAGTAGTGAAAATTACTGATCCCGAGGTGTTGGATGCGAAGCGGAGGGAAGTAGCCACACGAACCAACACCGAAGGATCAGGAATTTTCAATACTTCTCAAAATAAAACATGTTGTATTTGTTTTACTATACCTCATAAATATTTCACTGAATTAAAAAATTAATTAAACACCCAAAACTGTTCATTCTTGTCGGTCACCGTATGAATTTCCAACTGATAAATGATATGATTACGGGGGTGCGATAGTAGGGGTGCGATAGTTTTTGAATTTTTTCCCCGCATTACGCGCGCTTGGGGAAAGTAGGCAAATTACTGTCATGCGCATCAGGTTTAACTGACCAATCGTATTCCGTGGTTTCCTAATAAATATTTATGAGGTATAGAAATCACAATAAGGGGATACCATCATACATCCACTCCTATACACACACACATACAGAAGTTTATTACCGACAATAGTATATCTTGGGTCATTTTCAAGAACATTTTCTATGCATTGTTGACCCAATGTAATTCAATCAAATCATATTTCATTTTCAAACTTCAATAAAAAAAATACTTCCTTTTCTTTTTTTCACACGTAAGAAATTATATTTTCTTATTTTTCATGTGTAAAGCACTATTTATTTCATTTTTCTTTACGTTAAGTATTATTTGTTTCGATATTTCAATTATGTGAAATATAACTTTCTTCTAATTTTTCATTCTTTCTTTCTCTGAGCAATTCAATAAAAAGCAAAATTCTATCAATATACACTCGTCTGAACACCCTCCTGAGGATTGGTGCAGGTTTAATTGGAATTCTGCAGCATGTTAGGCTGATGTATATCAATATGTACATCCTAATAAATGTGCATACATGTATACCCTAAAGGAAGCGTGCGAAGGAGGACATTTTGTTATTAACTTGTAACCCCGCTGGCTTGATTTTACCGTGATGTTTTATTTGAATTCATGTCTGTAATGCTTTGGTCATGCCTGGTGCTGCTGTATTCTTTGCTTCCGAGATTTGATTTAGATTTGTGATAAACAGGCTCAGCTGTGGCCTTGTATGGTGGCATGGTTTGTTGTTTGATGGAATTGAATTCTGATTGATATTGTTGGAATTTAGGAATAATTCAACTGAAATTCATTTCAGATCAAAGTCTACAATTTGCGTACAACTTGAAGGTTGAAATTGTTGAAGCTGTATGCATTAGACCTCATAAATTCTAATTTCATCAACTTTAAATCCAGACCTAATATGTAAACTCTCACTTTTTTTAGCTGTATATTACGGAACATTAGTGCACAGACTACAGAATAACCTGATTGAATTGAATTCAGATAAAAACGTCTGAATTATCTACGCTCTCTATCCTCTACGTCACTAGTTTGCGCATCCATTTAGCTCAGCTGCTCAATATAAATTGATTTGTACATTTTTATCTTGGCCCAGGTCTAATTCCCTGTGAAAATTTGCCCAAGGTGCAAAGTTTCAATATTAGACATGGTTGAATGCAAAACTCATGGCTATATATCTTACTGAAGTTTAAAAGTTCATTATCTTTTATAGTTAGCATGGCAGAATAATACTTTGATGAGAAAAAGGTAGAATAAACTATTTTTGTTCTTGATTCAATATAATGCTCCAGTGTACATACACTTACAATTCTACATGAAAATCTAAAACTCAAGATGTTGGGAGGGGAGGAATTATTCCTTCCACAAAACTGAGTTTGCTTTATTGCTCTGATTCGTTTACATACCAATATCTAATTTCTGTTGGGAGGAACAATGTAGCTAAAGAATCTTGCTCAAGGACTGAAAACGGAGGTAGTGGGACCATCCCATCATGCATTGCTTCCTATGGGAAATTTTGTACAGGAAGTCATGTGGGTAGTTAGTGATGGAACATACCTTATATGCAAGATTACAACAAATAACTGTGATTTATGGGCATTTCATTACCAACTACTCCATTTCATATACAAAAAATCCCCTAGGAAGCAATGCATGATGGGATACACACAATATCTTCTGTAAGTGGGACCAGGCCTGCACCCGCAACCACTTTACTACAAATCTACTACCCTATACTATCACGCCAGAGTAGCTCACTGAAGCTCAGCAGCGCAGTAAACCATCCCCTCGTCTGGCCTCATATCTGATGCTCTTGACTTTCATGAATACCTCACACACACCAACTTCTCTATCTCTTATTCCATTCTGTTATTACATCATTTACATTAACAGCACTTCATTCAGTAGAGTATGTTTGATGATATTTTTATGTTGGATTCTGTCCAACATATATTTGGATATATATACCATTCAGTCATTGGCTACGGTTGCATATAGTTCACTTGGCAATCGAATGATCTTATCATATATGTGATGGCTCACCAAGAAAGGGGGGACTTTGCAGATGATATCACTTTTGATTTTATCATTTCATCTGTTTTCTAAGCTTTAAAATGACACCTTACTTGTTGAAATTAATCAAAGCGATCAAAGAGAAAATCTGCTAGAAATTCTTATTATTTTCTTTATTTTTTGCTGCCTATTTTCACAAGTTTCTTGAAAATTGTTCTGACGCAAAGTCCCCCCTTTTCAGGTGGAGTCATCATATATGAATTCAAGAAACTTGGTAATAATGTGAGCTGTCATGTGATCAAGTAAAGAAATCATGAATCTTCAATTATCAACAATCTCTGCTAAAAGAGTAAAAATACATTTGACTGTCAAATGTGAGTTTTTTTCCTCAGTGACTCTTCAGCACAATAACCAGAATGTTTAAGTTCGCGTTCTCGTTAATTGGTTGCGTACGAATTCGAACTTGGAATTAGCGTCAGCACTACAGAGTGACTTTCAGTTTGATCGCCCTGATGCAACTTCAAATCGTAAGCTTAATCAGCGCAGATCAGCCGATTTCAAATTGAAATTTCACTCTTTATGTCGGTGAGCTTATGGTACCATCGGCCAAAAGTTGTTCAGAATGAGAGAATGAGTGTTTCTAATATTGTATGGGTCTGGTTCTATTTATTTTTCACTTTTAATGCAATGAAATGCGAGTGATTTTTCGGACTTTTTTGTTGACAAAATCGTGCATACTAATGAGCTTATACGTGATTGGTTGAAAAAATGGCCATGTGATCAATGTTCCGGAGATTTCCGAATGGATTTTGAAAAGGTCTATTGCACAACAAGTGGAAACACCTCAAATAACCTCCTACATCATCTATGGAATGGCATAAACATCTGTAACTTGGCTGCTCCCTCAACCTAAACATCATTATCACTCTCTAATCTCCCCTGTTTGCTGGGCTAAGGGTGAAAACATAGTCGGCCTCCAAACAAAATTGTTGCTACCAAACATTTGGTCATGACGTCAAAATGACAAGTGACTCCAAAAAAAATAACTTCAACACTGAGTTGAGACCAAATAAAATTTCACGCTAGATTGCACATGTATTAAATTGCCACATACATTGTACCAAATGTTTGTTACCACTTCATACTTTAAATTTGATGGCAAATATTTAGTGACGTCATGATCAAATGTTTGGTAGCGAAAATTTTGTTTGGAGGCCGACTATGTTTTCACCCTAAGTCCTGTTATTTCACAGTCCATAGTACGACATGGCTTGGACATAAAATCTTAAAAAAGGCTAAACATTATAATATGTTCACAAACTAGAATTTTTTATGGTAAAACAAAATCCTGCTAAAAACAAAAATGACTTAAAATGAAAAAACATCTGTATATCAACCCATTTTGAAGGATTAATCTCTTATTTATCACGATAATCTACAATGCAATTACTGGACAATGTTAACATGTTGTCACAGCCATTGAACATTAAGAGGAACATTTAAAATAACCTCCTACGACATCTATGGAATGGCATAAACACCTGTAACAGACTGCTGATCACTGAACTTAAACTATCGTTATCAATCCCTAATCTCCCTTGTAATTGCTGGGCTAAGGCCTGTTATTTCACAATCCATAGTACGTCAGGCCAGGATAAATAAGTCTAAATAAAACAAAGGAAGACGTTATAATATGTAACGCTCAAAATAAAGCTTTGTTATGGCAAGAAAATCCTATTAAAAATATGAATTTTCATGTTATTCTTTCCTGCACTCAATCCTCAGACATCTGTGACCATACAGCTTAAACTAGCTGTACAGTGGGCCCTGGTTATTTATACCTTTGTACATGTCTGCAAAGTCCATAAGGTTTAAAATGATACCTTGATGAACTTTATCCGATATTTGCAAGTCAAGTATTATGCATGATCCGTCAAAGTCTGCCAACAAGTAAATAACAAAAAATGAGATAAAATCATTTAAAAACCAGTAAGCTATATACTTTTCTGTTGATGGTCCTACTTATATATGGATTTTTTTCATAATTAAGTTTAGCTTTTTGAAATAAAACTACAGGTGGTTGGAAGAATGCATAAATATTGTGAATCTGAAAAAAAAATCACATTCACCAAATTATGACCTTTGTACGTATTTTCACCTGCAGCACAGAATGAAGTTTGCCAACTTTATGGCTGTTAGGAGCTGGAAAGGCACATTTGTGACCCGTCATATCGAAAGGTACCTTATGGGCCCCAAAATGAAAATTAATTTGTTGGTGTCATCTGAAAGATTATATTTTAAGCTTTAAAATGACACCTTACTTTTGAGTATTGGATGTTCAATTACAAAGTTACATCCAAATTGGTAAAAGGCATCAGGCTGATTAAGAAAACTATAGTTCTGAGAAAATCGAGTTTAAAGTTTCTGTACTGGCAAAACTTGAATGGAGAAAGGATTTTTATCTCGGTTTTTAAAACATTTGTCTTATCTTTTGGATGTTGGAACATGATTAAAATGATAGAATACACTCCAAAGGTAACATTTTTGATGAAATTAGAAATTCGACCTTGGACATGATTTTTGACTATGCTCAGCTTCAATGGCCCGTATCTCGTAATTTACTATGCCGACCTTAAGGTACCTTTCGATATGACGGGTCACATTTAGAGCCTTTTCAATGTTGTAGTCTTAGCAGTAACCCCATAGCCCTTTCAGCACACCAAAGACCATAGTAATTCTAATCGCCAACAGTACAGATAAAAAATAAACAACATCTACCTATACAGACCATATTTTCAGTCACTTCTACAGACAAACAACCTCAAACACAGAGTAGAAAAAACAGTTCAATTAGTATGCTCAACTGTTTACAACATGAACGAAGGTTGATTCTTTTAGATTATATTTATAATGTATTGCTGTCAAGCAATTTGGCAGCCAAACATATGAATAATTAAACAGTATGAAGGTGGACAAAGTATTGTGGTGAATAGTTAATACATCACTGGCACTGTTCAGAATCTCTTTGAATAATATATATCCTAATTTGTATCATCTTCATCTTATTACAAAAACAGGTTAGTTTGGGTTCAATAACTTCCCGACTTGATATGCTTCAAACAAAATGTTGTTGACCTGTTTCTATTGCTTTTTTGTATTATGTAAGAAAACATAACATAAAAATTATGCATGTTTGGTGAAAATTTTGGAAGAATTATGCATTAACAAATCTAATGATTTGTAAAGTGGTCCTCAAATTTCATATAAAATTTATGGAATCTTTCTGTTTTCTTATTCCTTTTTAAAGAACAATATACATTAATCATAGAAAAAACATATATAATTAAGTGGGTCATTACAGACTATATTAGTATATACAGACACTAGCGAAGACATTTAAATATTTTTTAAAATCTGATAGCATCCCTAGCATCTTCCAAAAGGCAAGACAAGACAAGATAGTCCTAATGGGCTTTAATCCGGAGATTATGGGTCCAATACCATGCAACCTCCCACAAGAATTTGTGATGCTTATTACTACCACTATTCACTGCCTTTAAGTGTTATTTGGGCTTACAAATACTTTATAGTGATAAGTCGCATTACTGATAATACTTCCTGCTTTTGAACATTAAAACTTGATTACTTAGAATCCAGACAGTGAGTCCAATAAATGCGTGGTATGAATGTTTCTTTCGTTAGCAAGTAAATGAAAATCAAGTTTATCAAGTTTACAATACTCCAGACATATATGTTGTGGTGTCAGGTTTTGTGAACATTTCTAGGAAAATATCTAGCATCTTAATAATATAAGCCACAATTTCCCATGGTCATGAAAACTTATGAATTCTATCCAGCAATACTAACAAAAACAAGCCAAAAAAGAGAATCATTCACTCACAATTATCAAGCAAACTTTTTTCTTTGTGAAATCTAAGGGCAGTTTTTTGTACTAATTTTTTTAGTTTCAAAGTGTGTGCTTGTTGATATATACAAGAATTGGAAAAAAATGCTCTCTTCACAAAAAATATTGTGGCAGATCTAAGAAGTCTTATATTTAAGAATTCAATGATTTATTTCTAAAAACACTAATCTAAATATTTGTGACCCGTCAAATCAATAAAACCTTAAGGTCGGCATAGTATATAACGTGATACTGGCCACTGAAACTGATCTTAGTCAAAAATCGTGTCCGAGGTTGATTTTCTAGTTTCATAGAAATGTTACCTTTAAAGTGTCTTCTATCATATCAATCAGGTTTCAACATCCAAAACATTAGAAAATGTGTTACAAACCAAGATAAAATCCTCTCTGCATCCAAGTTCTACTCAGTACAAAGGCTTCAAACTCGATTTTCTCAAAACTATAGTTTTACAAATCAGCCCGATGCCTTTTACGTATTCAAATGTAACTTTGCAACCAAACATCAATAACCAAAAGCAAGGTGTAATTTAAAGCTAAAAATCCAAACTTTCTGATGAAATATATCAGTTTTGATTATGAGACCCTTAAGGTACCTTTCAATATGATGGATCACATGAGCTCTGCAGGTGAAGTATTAATGGGCTATTCCAAAAATTAATGGTACACCCCCTAACGAAGGCATGGGATTCCCAAATATTTTGCATGAATTTCTCAGTGGGAAATCCCAAAATAAATCAATGTTTTCCCTCCATGATGGTAAAGAAGGCATGGGAATTCCGAAATATTTTCGCCAATTTAGTGCATATTCCCAAAATATTCACATTTTGTTGATTAAATGGGTAAAGAAGGCACGGTAATTCCCAAATTTCTGTCTTAAGATGGAACATACCCCTAAAGAAGGCATGAAAATATCAAACCTGGAATTCCCAATTTTTCCAGAAAAATATGGATGCCTTCTTTAGGGGGTGTACAGTTAATTTCTGGAATAGCCCAATAAGCACCAAAATTTGTCTGTTTTGCAATAAATACTCTAGTTCAGCAAAAATGTTAGGTGAATAAATTAGTCTCAGCAAATACTTTAAAAAAATGGAATGAAATCATTACGTGTGAAGAAAACTTAAATTCATACATGAGATCATGGCTAATGCTGTTAACATGATTTTGTAACAGACTTTCAAGCTGATTGTTCTATCAAAAGCATGCAATTGGTTTAAAGTCAAAGACTTCAATGTCAACACATTAACGCTTGTTAATCTAACGTAATCTGACGCGGGGATGGAGAAGCAAGTCACCATGGCGAGGATGATGTTCTTAAGAAATCAATAGCCAATCAAAGTTGAGGTTGCATAAACATTTATGAGCGAGTCGATTAAAATCTGTGGGAGATATGAAAGGTGAAAAACCTTTCAGCGCAAATTCTCAATGGAGAAAAATACAAATACCATGTAATATAAGCAAGCTCTTACATACTCTGCACAAATATATCAATAATTGTACAAAAGTACCAAAACAGTGCTTTGTAGAAATAGAAAAAATATTACGAATCAAATCTCTTGAAGACCTTTCTTTATCTATTATCTTTCTTCTCAATGAACTTTGAAGTGACTTGGTAACCTTTCATAGGTGTAAAAGTTGGGTTAAGATAACTTGAACTGGATTTCTCATTTCTGTTAAAAACACAACAGTTGCTACATTCAGTACCACAAGGCAAAAGAAGACATCAGGACCTTCCTATCATGCCTTGCTTCCAATGGGATTGTTTGTATAGGTTGTGATTAGAGGGTTTAGGGATGAAATATATCTGAAATGCAAAATTGGGATGAGGTCTGATGATTGTGCTCTGTTTCATCCCTAAACCCTCTCATTAAAACATGTACAAAAAATCCCATTGGAAGCAAGGTATGATGGGAAGGTCCTGATGTCTTCTTTTCCACAAGGCTATGTAATACAACAAAATGCTAAATTATCACGTTTGTTGTCATATGTTGAATATACAACAGTAGGTTGATGAAATAAAAGCGTATTTGTTAATAATTATGCGCACATAAATATGTTGCAATAACAATTGACAGTGTCTGTGGGAAAATGAAAGAAGTTATTAAGTTTGTTATTAAAGCTATAAATGGAAGCTAAGGACAAAGTAATAGGCAAGTGGCAATAATATCATGTAAATGGCACTACATAATGAGAAAAATATGAAAATAGACATGCATGTTTGAAATATGAAAGGAGACATTATGCCAATGTTTTTTCAAATTGAAAGATTGCTAGTTAGCCAGTATACCAGCCAGAAATGTCCAATATATGGGGTGCCAATTTGATGCCGCTCTTCCAAAAAATAAGGGGGTTGGGATGTTTTTGAATATTCATACCTAAACTACTAAACTAAAAAAAACATACATTTTCAGCTATTATAGTAACTAATAATCAGAATTTACAGACAAGAGTCCTCCAGTTATAAATTTAATCCTAAGAGAGGTAAGACGTACAACAAACAGAGACAAGGGCCAAGAGGTGTATCAAATATCATAGAGGGGGAGAGCTGGACTTCAGTAACTTTTATTTTACATTTTATGATAATGTTCAACAAAAACCAAATGACACTTCTAAACGACCACAAGAGTCTTTTCAGGGTCAGAGAAAAGTAATACTAATAGAAAGGCAATGTCACATTCAGTCCTAATGAGAGACATGATTAAAATGTTTGCTAGTTGGACAGAAATGTTTTACAACACCCACCTAAAATAAGCATATGTTTGGAACGTCTTTATCAATTATACCCATATTTCAACATTCTAAAGGGAAATTCATGATCTACATAGACACAAAAGTTTCTTTTTCTTTAAATATGGCGCCATTTTAATTATTGCACCTTTATTGACTCACTCTGTATACTGACTAGCTCTCCATAAAGGTCATAGGCACCATGAGTGCCTCAAGGATTTCACAACTTTGTATGCTACGTCATAGATTAATATTACCCAAAACAGATTAAATATAGGATTTTGATATTATTTTTTCTCTTGGTACACACATCTCAGATGTCGCGAAGACAAAATGTTGCTATTTGTGGAATTAATGTGTAAAATGAATTGATTAGAATCTTTTACATGTCAACCTTTCCCTTAGGGTATCCTATAGCATGTCAAAAATGTCCCATCATTTTCATGTAGTACGCACAATACTTTATTTTTTAGCATCAATTTCAATTTCAATTTTCTTTTTTCTTATCTAACTGAGAATCTTCATAAAAGCTAGTATCAATTACTTGTGCACTATTTGCTACGATATTTCAATTTTTCTGCTTCAAAACCAAATATTTGTCCCATTACTAGTCAACTTCATTTAGGTTTGTAGGAGCAAATATACCAAACAACCCAATATAAAGGTCACAGGTAGAGAGAATGCCACAAGGACCTCACAGCTTTGTCTTCTACGTCATAGATTAATATCGCAAAAAACAGATCAAAAATACAATTTCATTATTCATTTTTCTCTCTGTGCACACGTCTTAAAGGGGCATTGGACAAGTTCAGCATCAACCCCCATATTTTCCCCAAGCATTTTGAGATTTTTGCATCATTTGAAGTATTAGCTGTAAAAATTACAGCATGCAAAGTTTCATTGTCAAAGTCAAACCCTATATATCAAAATGTTAAGATATTCTATTATTTTTAATTGTCGTTGTCAACAACGATAAATACTGCCCTCTATAGTTGAATTTTTAGAATTGGCCTTTTCAGGAGTTCTAATGAAAATTCAAAATTTCTTCTGATTTATCTGCAATCAATGATGTGAAAGGAATGTTTTACAAACAAATCTTTGGCTCTTTGTCATTGCATAGCATCAATAAATACGTTTAGAGAATAGCCTCATACCCAAAATCAACAAACAAAATAAAATTCAAATGTTTGACTTTTTGAAGGTTTTGATCAAAATTTTCCTGATATCTGGTAATTGACTATTATTTTCTAACATAGCAAGTGAAAATCATCGACAAACAAAATTTCATAATTTTGTCCAATGCCCCTTTAAGTTATAAAGAACAAAATGTGCATTTAAATGTTGCATTGCTATTTTCAGAATGAATATGAATTAGCAACTGTCTTAGATTGTCATCTTTTCCCTGAGGGTATCCTGCAGATTGTCAAAAAGGTTTTATCATTTCTCAGCTAATGTGTACAATGCCTTATTTTTAGCATCAATTTCAATATTTCTTATCTCTTGTTCATTAGACTCATGGTATAAAGAAAACATGAGACAAAAGGTTTGCTGAAGTTGTTAGCTAAATGCTCAACGTAGATGGCATTTAATTATCAAAATTGTTACATAAGCATAAGTTCAAATGATAATTCATTCACATTTATCAGATTTATGTAATATTTGGCACTGCGAAACAGTACACATTAAGCTGCTCTCTGCAGGACAGAACAGAATCCAACAGTGGTTATGTGTAACAATTATTTATTATCATTCATTTGCAGAATGAATTCTATAAACACCAATTTAATATATATTTTATCATTTTTCAGGTAATGTGCACAATGTCTTATTTTTAGCATCAATTTCAATGTTTCTTATCTTATTCTATTATCTATAGAAAAGGTGCATCAATTACCAGTGCACTATTTTTTAGGATTTTTTATAAAAATCATAAAAAATAGTAAAAAAATCCTAAAAAATAGTGCACTGGTAATCGTTTTTATATTTGGTTTGCTTGCATCATTTATCCATTGAAATTAACTTAATTTAATCTAATTTAGAATTTGGATAAGCAAATCAATGTTTCCATTTTCTTTCCCCCAGTTTAACTATGTATTTATATTATTATAACCTGTGTGCATCATAATGTATATACAAACATTTCCAAATGCAGAGTCCTATTTTACATAATTCCTAGTTCCCAGTTATACCAAATAAAAATGTGCAATCCATCTAGATGGACCTCGCAAGTGAACCTGAAGTGTGCCTATGGTGCTCGCTTGTGAGGTCCATCTAGATGGACTAAAAATGTGTTGAAAACAATCTATTCCAGCAAACTGTAAAAATTCACAAGAGTATGTACAGGGTGTCCACGAATGATTTATACCCAGCTATCAGATTTTTTTGTAGAGTAGTGGGTAAGGTTTTGATCAAATCTTGTTAATTTTTAAGTTAAACATGTCTTCAGGTTTCTGAAGAATTTAGAATTTTTCAAATCGCATGTTCCTCTGGAAAGTTATAGAGATTATTCTAAACTGGGTATATTTTGCGAATTGTAAATTTGTAATCAGAAAAATTGTTGAAATTAAACATTCAATAAAAACTGACTTTTTTAATTGTGTTATGTTTCTAAAGTTAAAGCATAAAATTCAATTTAGGTTTTATTGATTGATTATGATGGACATAAAGAGTGTCCTTGAGATAGAAATAACGATTTTGGTTACAATTAAATAGCTTTATAATGACCAATACAAATAATGTAAGATGTTAGGCGCCTAAGGGAAATCAACCTAGAAACTATACATTTGACATTACTAATGAAAACCAGAAGTTACTAGTTTGGATGGGTATTATGGGTAACAACTCAATATTAGGACCAGTATTTGTTGACGGAAACTTCTACAGGGGTAAGTAAGTTGACATAATCAACAAAACTGTTGGTCCTCAACTTTCCTGCAAATATGGTGTCCTGCTCAATCTCGCTATTCTGAGTCTAATAGAATCATTCGTGGACACCCTGTAGAAAGTAATATACCACACAGGTCACCATAAAAGTCAAGAGGTAGAGAGCATATCACAAGGATTTTATGCCAAGAACAGGGCAAAACATTCACATTTTGTGACCTGCTCTAACGAAACCTGGACAGAGTTAGGAAAAATTATTTTTCTGATTTGCCAATATTAAAAATGCTGAAATTGCTAATTTTTCTTTGTTTTCTGTTAATTTGTGGCCTTGCCATTGGGCTGTAACTCCATAAGTGCTCTGTCAACTCTGTCTAGGTTTTGTGGGAGCAGGTCACATTTATCTTTGTACACACATGTCTAAGAAGTTATAAAGATTGAAGTATACATTACTGCTTCAAGTATGTACATGTAGAATGAATTTGCAACTGTCTTTTACTTGTCAGCTTTCCTTTAGGGTATCTTGTCAAAAAGGTTGTATCATTTTTCATGTAGTACGAAGAATGTTTTATTTTTAGCATCAATTTCAATATTTCTTATTTGTGATGGCTCATCCCGAAAGGGGAGACTTTGCAGATGATATCAATTTTTATTTTATCATTTCATCTGTTACAGCATTTTCTAAGCTTTAAAATGACAACTTACTT
>JXSR01S027391.1:85465-96292 GCA_000969725.1 Ophiothrix spiculata | reverse complement strand
CATCATCTGAGTATATTGAATAAGTGATAGACTGTATCAGGAAATGTAACAATCAGGCCTATATCTTATGTTTGAATAAAACCCTTTTTTTTCTTGTCAAATTTAAAATCAGGTTAGACAGATTATGATCCCGCCCAAATAAAATCTTACATGTCGGAAATATCGTGACAAAATGCATTTGCCATCAGGACAAATTCCGTTTGTCCCTCCTGACCAAAAAATCTGGCTACGCCACCGGAATGAAGTATCATACCAATGCTGTTACATTTGTAAGTATGACTTTAGTCCTTTACACAATTTCAATGAAGAGTAAAACATCTTTAAATTCAAGCAATCATTATATAGTATCAAAAGCAGAAAAAAATGAGACACTAACAAATATACATGGCTTTGTAGAATACAATATATAACAATGCAAGTTTTACACAACAGTAAAATTAATCTACAACTTATCTCATGAAAGATTCCAAATAGAATTGTGATGTAATGACAAGCTTCATCTCAAGGAACTGGGAAATCACGTGCTTAAGGCGAAAACATACTATTTTGAGCTATCAAACATTTGATGCAACAAGTCTTTGTTATTACATCAATTCCAATGCATCTTCTAATTAATAACGGATGATTGGTGTTGAAAATCACCAAGCAAAGAAAATTTGGTGGAGTATTGATTTTTCATCACCAAGCCTCCGTTACTAATAGAAAATACATTGTAATTATATATCAGATTATAAGAATAAGATGACAAAGACTTGATGCACCAAATGTTTGGTAGCCCATAAGTATGTATTGACCTTTACTCTATGGATTGAAAATCAAATTAGCCAATTTGTCTGTTGCTCACTTGTGTTTGTATATTGATGGTACATTATGTGGGTTACTCTGGCAAAATGAGCGGAAAGTTGTGAATGAAGATTTTGAATAAATAGAATAGAAAATTAAAATATGCCATAAACTTGATATTTAATTTCACAACTTTCCACTCATTTTGCCAGAGCACCCCTCATATGAGTATTTTTAAATAAGTGCTATACTTAATAGACAATGTGACAATAAGGACAACATGATGTGACAGATTCAAAGTATTTGCAGGGGGTAATGACAATTGATTTCCCAAATATAGAAATAACAGAAGAAAAACAAGAATTTGCCATTTGAAGTGTAATTTGCTGATATTTAATTGGATGTAATGGACTTGATACTGGGTAACCAAAGGCATAACTTTTCTTGTAAAAGGACAAAGTATTAATTGCATCAAATATTTTTCTTGACATGAAAAAATATAGTTGTTTGATTTAGCTGGAAATAGTTTCGGGCATGTTTGAGGCCGAGTTTTCTATCTGCCTTGCTTGCCCTATTCATGAATTTAACCTTTATCTGACGATACATCAAAAAGCAAAAATAATCATATCATACAAGTAACCTCTTCAGAAGAAATGGAACAACTATTCTGTGTGCTTTGTAATCTATGTGTTAAATGAATTTTTGTGTGTCTCAGAAAATTGATTGTAAAACCAAATCAAAGCCTGCATTGTATTAAGCTTAAGATTTAAAGAAGATTTTAATGCCTGTTAATACCATAGGCATTCTTGACACAGTTAACATACTAGTCCTAATAGTGACCTCTTAGGCTATTGGAATATTCCATTTTTAACCCTTTTGATCTGATAGAACGCCTGACCATTTCCTTAGGAGCTTATGATAGAATGCTCAGGCTTTCCAATTTGTATTTGAGTGTATTAACTCAGTACTGGCTGTATACCCCTATATGGTATTTTAGGACCATGGGTTCAGTTAATAAACTTTCTGTTGATTTGATACCAAATTTGATGTGAATTGGTGATTTTAAAACATAAAAATAAATAAATAAATAAAGTCGGTGCTTATATTTGCGCTTTTCTAGAATTGATAAAAGCGCTTTACATTTTAACCAATTAATGGGGCTGCCTTACAATCACGGCACCTTTTGAGTATATTCCTAGTAACTACCCATGATAACGCTTGGGTAGACAAAGCAATTAAATGTCTTGCCCAAGGACATAACCTGTTGGCTGTAGCGGGGCTCGAACTCACTACCTACTGATTCGAAGACCTGCGCTGTTCCACTGGACCACACAAGCTCCTTAACTAGGGATTAACAGATCGAGATCAAGGTCATAATCTCAGTTTTGACTATTATTCTTTTTTGATATACGGTATAAGAATCTTTATATTTATCTGACCTGATCAACACTAATTTCTATAACCCCATCCTTCTTTCCAAACTCAATTTCTCCCTATAAGGACAGCTGCAAAGGATATGATTAATGATATATAAGTTTGGAAATAAATCGTCATGTGAGTGCAAGAAAGTCGTATCTGCAATAGCTGCCATTTGTCATAAATTTGGATGTCACACTGTATAATCTCCAGTCTTGGGTCAGTGGTTCTTGAAATGGTTCTTCAGGTGACACCATCGCCTGAAGAACCATTTCAAGAACCACTGACATAAGACAGTGGAATTTTGAGGGATTTTTCACATTCTTGTGACAAAGTGTGAAATAAATATAACGTAGGCCAGTCATTGCAGATACGACTTTCTTGCACTCACATGACGATATAATTTTGGAAATAAATGGATCTGTGCAAACTAAACACAGCATACATTCCTGCCACATTGAATCCTGACTACCATCAATCTCACCTGAGTCGCATCTTCTCTTTCTGTCTGATTGTATAATCTCGCTGAATGACGTCAAGAATCTGCCGACACTCCGTATCCGACAAGTGCGATAGGTTCAGTTTACGTCCCATCCTTTTTGCTTGGCGCTCGTACCAGGTGTAATTGTAATTACTCTTGCGATAGTCGCTCTGGTAAAACAAATAAAGAATAATAGATCATTAAGTAATGTTTTAACTCTAAAAATAAATTATAATCTGATGGAGTTTTTTAAATAAAAGGCAAGAGAAGATTTTTTTGACATTATCAGTCGAGGGGAATAAGTCACATGTTGGCAATTGTCAATTTTGATTTTTTTTTTATCACTAACTTAAAATCTGACATTAATAATGCTGCTTATTATCCTGATCTTACCACAACTAGTCATATGGAACCTGAGAGATGAGTATTCATTGAATTTTATCATAAGCAAAGAAAAAGGTATTTTCTATCATTACTGACTGTATCTCAAAATCAACATTTCAAGTCATTTCCCTTCATGTCACATATTTGTAATATTTTCCTTACTTAATGTAGGTTGGAGTTGTACTTTTGAGATGTAAGCACTTTGATCATTTTGAGAATGGCACAAATATTCGTTGAAAATTGGCCATGATCATCAATTTTGCTTCGAAAGCTTACAAACTTAGAACTTCATTTGCTAAGTAAACTGACATGTATATATTTTTATTAACAATTATGTTACATAATGTGAGATGCTCCAACAAAATGAGGGGAATGTCCAGCATTTCAAAATTGAATTTATTACATAGTATAATTCATCACATTTTTTTCTTCATTTTTCTTCATTTGCCATTTACAGATTGAAATTCAAGGCAGTCCACAGAATATTGTATGATAATAATATGCAACAAATTGAGTTTAAAGTTGTTAGATCATATTACTGTGTAATAGCAAAATGTGATCAATTATTTCTAAACTTAAGTTATAGTGTAAAAAATATGCATAGATGTAATTTACTTAAAAAAATAAAAAATGATCTCAGCACATGTGTTTTCAAAGTCATATACTCAAAATCTTTGTTCCGAAAATTTCAATAATTTTGGCGGAGCATCCGTCATATTTGAAACAAATATACTTGTTTATCATTAAAAAAAAGATAAACCAGCTTTAAAATGTTATCTTTGTTTCTGTAACATTTAATATTTGTTTTGATGAACATCGGATAAGTGTCAATCTATATATGAATGTGTCACAAATCTATCAGTATATTCTTACATATCAGTAAATAACACTGAATAAAAAATAATCAGGCTTGATAATGATCATATAACACAAATGATTCTCTAGACATGAAATTCCTTTGATATAGAAAAATAAAAAGAGCAATTTCTATGAATAAATTAGTATTAGATATCAATTTCTTACATAAATGTATAAAAGCTAGGTGTAAAATTTCAATTTATTTCTGACAAGTATATCAACAAGTAAATTACATTCACGCATAATTATTTTTAAAACTAAATTTTAAATACTTTAAAAGACCTTATACATTAAACATGTTAAGGCAATGAAAAAATCTGTTTTACGGGCCTGACTAACCCTAAATTTGCGTTTTGGAAGATTTTTTTTTTGTCATCATGTAAATCATGTAAAGTCAGCTGTTATTTAGCCAAAAAGTTTCTTTGTAAAATTTGTTCATCTTTTCTCCCCATTTTTGTTGGATTTTGGGCTAAAAAGGTCTCCTTGCCCGTAAAACAGGTTTTTTTCACCTAAAGGAGAATATAGCAACATTTCAAACGAATTCCTTTATTGTAAATCAGGTTTACGAACTAATATCTAAAAAATCACAATACAAAAATCCACCTGCTATTTATAAAACACATTTAAACAAGCTTTTTAGTCCTAATATATCACACTACAAGATTCTAGCATCCTGCAACATTAATTTTGATATGTTTTTTTAAAGGGACAGTCTCATCCTCTCATTACCACCATCAAAATTCAGATTTTCAGCTTATGAGAACCTGTGACTATATCTTTAAACATATGATGACTCTTTAGCAAATTTGTTACCATTATTAAGAAATAATGAGTCGTGTTGTTTTCAAACTGTGGTTAGGGCCTGGCAATAATTACAACACTGTATCCCACACTCATTTCTAAAAGGGTGTATGGCTCCTATAAAGTGTATGAAATAATTGTTAAATTGGTGTAACATAAAACAATTATGGTACATGGGTATATTTTTTTATTTGAAGCAAAATAACACCAGAATCTTAAGAATGTTGTGTGCTTTTTCATTCTTCCAAAAAGTATCCCAATACAGGAAATTCTGGCACTTTTAATAACCAAACTTTTTTTTTATTGTTGAGAAAAAAGGGTTGATAGGTTTTATGCCAATCAAATAAAATTATTTGATGACATTTTTGCAAATTTCATAGTAATCTTTTAAAGAAAATGTAATGGTCTGTTTTCTGAAACTGTTGTTGTAACTTAACAAAGATTATGCCAATCAACCCCCACTGTCTATTCAGGCCAAAAAAAAAAATATGTTTGTTTGCCCTTAATGACCAAAAATTTGGAGGGTCGGTAGGTCGATCCTTTTTTTTTTTTTTTTTTTTAAATGGGCTCAGACTCGTGCTCAATGGCAGCTACTTTGAACAATATGTGACGGAAATTGAGGTCCCGTAGTACCCCCAGTGATTCATCTGCACTCACATGTTGCCATGGCCCATTAGGCGCTATTGAGACGTGCGCTGACACGAACGACACACCACGGACATCATGACATCTTTGTTTAAAAAGAGATCTGAAACATCCGTTCAGATCAATCGATGCTACCGAACTCAACAAATTTGTTTTCCCATTCACACAGGACATACATACCGCGTACATCGCCATGTTGGAAGATGGGCTAGCGAACGTACAGACAGCGCTACACCCATTTAAACCAGGCGGTAGCGGTCAGCAGTGCTGCCTGTTTTAATACCTTCACAATATCGGGTATTACATTTAGAATATTAAACATATTTATATTAAAAAGTTTGTCACTATAGGAACACTTTTGTGAGTAAAGGTAAAAATAGGATTGTTCTAATATTTCAAATATTCGTGACACAATATACTCGTAAAATATTTCCTAAATTTGCGTTTAAAAATCTCATAGCCAGCCCAAATGCCTAAATCTAATCGCAACTTAGCAGTGATGCATGCATGTTTTACTAAACAGCTACGCGGGGAATGACAATAAAGTGTTAATTTTATGAATGATTATTATTTCAATTTATATAAATTTATATATGTCTTGAAAAAACACTTTGGTTTTAATATTTTTTTTTTGTATTGTAAACATTCCTGCGTGCGAAATGACATAACTGCCTCAGCATCTTGCTGCCGTGTTTACCGCCGGAATGTTCACAATTCGGTAGTATCGGTACTGAGATAACAAATTTTCCACAACAATATTTTCCTAAAATTGAATGATTGAAAACACGCCGCGTAATTTATTAGAAATTGTTTCTGCACTTTTGGGAATCAAAATATGCAACAATTAATGAAATTTTTTGACGTTATGAAAAAAATTTAAAAAAAACCTGACCCGCGATTTTCGTGTTTTTGGGGTCGGTCGCGGAGGGCAAACAAACAAATATTTTTTTTTGGCCTCATCTTTGAAAGCAGACAGAAATGAAATGATGTTAAAATTACATCAGAACCATGAATTACCCCTTTAAAGGGACTAGCCTAGATTCCACCTAGAATTAAATATTTATGAAAATGCTCTAAACAAAGCTTAAAAGTATAGCAAAATCAAAAAAAGTACAAAAACTTACACACAAGTGGCGCAAATTGAGAGAGAATTAATTTGCAATATATCATTCTTTGATGGTGGTGTGTTTCCTAAATCCTAATTTGTGTACCTCATGTGGATTTACTAGATAAAGGATCAAACAAAGCTCATGGAAATAATTTAAAACATATTAAAAGAGAAACAATTTCATCAAAAAATAATTTGTTTAGCCATCACAAGTGTAGAAAAAAGATTTTTATCCGTTTTCAAATAAGAAACACTGTTTTCACACCACTTTTTGTCGCCGGCAACAGTGGCGTAGCTAGAGGGGGGGCCGGGGGGGCCGTGGCCCCCCCATTAATGACTGTTTTGTCGGTTAAAAAAAGCGCCCGTCGGTAAAGTTGAGCCGACCGGCCGCAGGCCGGGCGGCGATACAGCACTCAATACAATTCTGTCGGTTCATCTTCATGTTGTGGCCCCCCCCCCCAGTTTCGAAAACCTGGCTACGCCACTGGCCGGCAACAAAAATTAAAGTAGGTAAAGAATTGCAATATTCCTCAAAATCATGGAAAACCACTTGTAGGTTATATTACTATAAACATGTTCTATCGATTCAAGTAAAAAATATGCAGGTAAAAAATTAGAGGGAAGAATCTAGGCCAGTCCCTTTAATGTTAAACAATGTTTCAATGAATAGATTGGAATTGGATACCAATATCTTTCGTACCAGTGCAGATTGGAAAACAGATACAGGCTTTTTCTCCATTGGTATCTATTACTGATTACGTCAGTGTAACCACTAGCACACATCACATTTCATCAGTCATACAGCCGTTTTGTTTAGTTTTCTACTTCCGCTCTAGACGGCACCCGTACTGAAAATAGCTGAACGGCATGTAAATAAACACTCGCATATTTGTGTGGGTGTTAATTCATGATTTAGGCATTTTTACACATCTTCCTTTTTAATCTAGGAGACAATTTGTGCCAGGTTTAGCTATATTACAATGATACATAAGATACTTATATAACCATAGATTTAAAAGGCAAAATGAACTCTTGTGATTTTAAAGCAACATTGTAACGACAAAATCAACACTCTAACTTGAAACAAAATACATTAAAGCAATACAGGTACACCGAAAAACTGACAGATGCAAGCACCTTGATTTTCAATTTAAATTTCAACCTTTTACACAATTTTGTAATATTTTGATGAGGAAATAACTCCTACGCCAGATTATTTTCTGCAACTAATTTCCTCTCTTTAATAATGATGACTTTGTAATTTAAAGGTGCAATACATGATTATGATTTGAATAAGGTAAAAAAATCAGTGTTTACCTTAATGCACTCTGTACACCTGTCTTGGGATGCTGAACATAAAGTTTATTTCAGATTTTCTTTCTGAGCAAAATGAGAAAGTGTGTTTCTTTTTCATTTTTTATGAAATGCTTAATTCTATTACTTCATTGCACAACTCAAAAGTGCGCAATTGCTTTACTTTGAAAATATACCATTTTTAAAAATGGCAAGATATCAATTAAATAAGTGAGCAGACAAAGATTTTTTTGAAAATAATATAAATATGAAACCAATCCCTAAGTGATGAGCTGTATAATTCAGAATCAATTTTAACCTTTTAAATGTCACATTTAAATGTGCTGATAATTGTTTGCTGTTTTACTTAGGGAAAATAATGGACATTAACTAACTCATGGCTTCATAATTAATTAATACCAGTATGAACTAATGTATGTGAGTTTACACACAGATCAATTTTGTAAAGAGAAATTATGAAAATTATTAATGAAGTACATTAGCACGCAATTATACACGTTATAATAATTATTTTCCCGTTATAGATAATGCTTGTTAACTAATGAATTACTTATAATCTGGATGATATTAAGGTTTTGAGCATTCCAAAACAATTGTCAACAACGTAAAGATAAATCAGTGGCTTTGTGACATCAAATTGAACATTTTTAATTTTTTCTAATTATGCAAGCTGAAAACAAAAACTTGTAATTGCAACTAAAATGTTCCTGCATCTGTTCATAGTACAGTGTACTGTAAATCATATTGAGGCTCTTCACAACGGCGAATTAATTTGTACTTTACACATCTATATAGATGCAACTAGATTAAACTGGATTTCAGCAAATGATCACAAATACTTGTATTTGCATTATATCCACTCACATGCACACCCTAGCATATGCCACTGAAGTCATGTTTGACACACGATCGTGTGAACACATTCTGCACTTTGCAAATGTACATTAATCTAGATACATGTAGATTTTGATGCCTATTTATAATAGAGTCAATTAGTTCTGTGGTGGTTGTTAGTTAGAAAACCATGACATTAAAATCAATACTTGCTATCTTAGATACATTTTTTGTACAAATTTGATGGCAAATTAATATAATAAAGCTTGCATAATAAATGGTTTCCTTTGGAAAGTAGGTAGTATGCTAACAACCTATTTCTATTATAATATTCCAACCATAGAAATCTTTCTTAATTTCATTGATGCATTGTTACATAGAACTCTCAAGAACATGTTAAACTTCTTTAAAATTTGCATCTGCAATCAGGATTTCTTGATAAAACATAAGATTTCTGGCAATGAAACATTAACGCACTGAGTAGGCTGATTTACATTTGTGCATATGTCAAGACATTGCAAGAAATTCGGAAGTTAAATGACATTTCATATCATCTTCCATTCATCCACAATACTCTTTCTACTTTTGGGACAAAGTATTTCCGGGCAATATTTGTTAAAATCTTGGTGTAATTGATTTTAGGCTGTTTGAATCATAGATTTATTTGCTGAAGTATTTTCTTTTCCAATTAGATTGAACAAGATATGACAGCACTGCAAATATATACTGCTATTTGCTCAGCCATCTCCGGGCATGTAATCATGTCTCTTATCTTGTCTGTTTTTCCTTTTCCTACAAATTTATGCCAAAAGCACACATGTTTGATCTATTGTATATTCAAACTGATTGAGATCAAGATTTATATGAGTCTGATGCACTGTAAAGATTTTTTTTTTCATTTGAAGCAAAATAACACCAGAATCTTTGGTACTTTGGGTGCTTTTACATTATTTTATTAAAAGTATCCAAAACAGGAAATTCTGGTGCTTTTAATATCCCATCTTTTTATTGTTCGGTAACGTTCGGTATACATGAAATGCTGAACATTTAGACAAAAACATGAAATGTAGGTGGTATGCCAACCACCTATTTCTATAATATTTCACCCACAGAAATCTTACTTAGTTTAACTGATCCTTGTTAAGTAGAACTTTCAAGGACATGTTTAACTTCTTTAAAATTTCATCTGCAATCAGGATTTCTTGATAAAACATAGAATTTGAGTGGGCTGATTTACATTTTAGCATATGTCATGACATTGCAAGAAATCCAGAAGTTAAATGACATTTCATATCATCCTCTCCATTCATCTACAACTCCTCTTTCTACTTTGGGGACAAAGTATTTCTGGGCAATATTTGTTAAAGTCTTGGTGTAATTGATTTTAGGATGTTTGAATCATAGATTTATTTGCTGAAGTATTTTCTTTTCCGATTAGATTGAACAAGACATGACAGCACTATATACTGCTATTTGCTCCGCTATCTCAAGGCATGTACTCATGTCTCTATCTTGTCTGTTTGTCCTACAAATTTATGCCAAATTCACACATGTTTGATCTATTGTATATTCAAACTGATTGAGATTGAGATTTATATGAGTCTCATGCACTGTAAAGATTTTTTTTCCATTTGAAGCAAAATAACACCAGAATCTTTGGTACTTTGGGTGCTTTTTCATTATTTTATCAACAAGTATCCAATACAGGACATTCTGGTGCTTTTAATATCCCATCTTTTTATTGTTCGGTAACACTCGGTATACATGAAATGCTGAACATGAAATGTACGTGGTATGCTAACCACCTATTTCTATAATATTTCAACCATAGAAATCCTACTTAATTTAACTGATCCTTGTTAAGTAGAACTCTCAAGGACTTGTTTAACTTCTTAAAAATTGCATCTGCAATCAGGATTTCTTGATAAAACATTGGATTTGAGTGGGCTGATTTACATTAGTGCATATGTCAAGACATTGCAAGAAATCCGGAAGTTAAATGACATTTCATATCATCCTCTCCATTCATCTACAATACTCTTTCTACTTTGGGGACAAAGTATTTCTGGGCAATATTTGTTAAAGTCTTGGTGTAATTGATTTTAAGATGTTTGAATCATAGATTTATTTGCTGAAGTATTTTCTTTTCCAATTAGATTGAACAAGATATGACAGCACTGCAAATATATACTGCTATTTGCTC
>JXSR01S027391.1:60815-71207 GCA_000969725.1 Ophiothrix spiculata | reverse complement strand
AATCCCAATCAGCTCACTCCAGCCAGAAAATTAAAATCATTAATTTAATGAAAACATATATTCAGTACAGAGCAAATTTACATAGTGGATCAATCCAATTTAGGGATGACAAATTAGTGCATTTATTTATTTATTAAAGAGATGAAAAGATTTTAAGGAAGCAGAGCACAGAGTCTAAGTGGAAAATGTCAGCTACCTTGAAAATAGCTTGTTGAAAGTGTATCTATGGATGTTGTAGCTGTTGATATATATATGTTTTAAACCTAACAAAACATTTGCATTTATTTTTCTGCATTTAAGTGTGATACATTGCAAAATATTATAACAAATTGTCTTTCTTGAAATTTGGGTTATTATTATTTCTGCACCTGAGGAAGGAAGCAAGCAATCTATTCCAACTACTCATCCATACTGCATGGCCAATTGGTATTACATGCGTCCTGTATTTACTTTGGTCTCAATTGTATGAAACATGGTGGCTTTTAGTTCGACAACAACTATGGCAGGTTTATTCAAACTTTTGTCAATTCATACTGAGTAAAGTAACAAAATGTAGATAGATATTTTTAAAAGCACCTGAAATTGCATAATCCTCTATATACCAGGTGAGTCAATAAAAATGCAATAATTAGATGGAAGCCATATTGTAAGAACAAAAGCAAGTTCAAGTAAATAATGTTTATTTCTAAATAGATCATGAATTTATCTTTCAAATGGTGAAAAAATGGTGAGGATTGATAAAGGCATTGCAAAGATATGCTTACTTCAATATTATGGCATGAAAACAGTTCTGTCCAAATGCGACATTCCTCGTCAAACATGTAAGTACCAATATCTAATTGAAATTATTGCTTCAGTGATCTGAAGACTATCTCAGCCAGGTTTACTTACGTCTCATCAACAACCACATTGTTCCAGGTCTCCGCAGGTCATTACAACAACAACAACAACAACAACAACAACAACAACAACAACAACAACAGAATGTACCATTTCGCAGAGTGTGGTTTATGCAAGGTGGGGTTCCTGCTCACTGTGCCTTACCCGTACCCAACTGCCTGCAAGAGTTATTTGGCAATCGTGTGGTTGGAATAGGACATCAAGTTGAATGGTCAGCCAGAAGCCCCGATCTCTCTCCACTGGACGTTTAATAATGGGGGTACAATTAATAAAAGAGTTTACAGAAAGGGCCCTCCTGTCAATCTTCTACAGCTGCGCATCGCTGAAGCCTTTATTTAACGAGACCAGGCGCACCAGAAGAGCAAGACGTGCTTAAACATGGAAACATAAGTTCAAAGACGTGTGAAGCTTCAATGATGCCTTGTCGACGCACCACCTCGCATAAACCACACTCTGTGAAATGATCCATTCTTTTGTTGTTGAATTAACCTGCGTAAGGTAACATGACTGAGATAATCTTCAGATAACTGAAGCAATAATTTCAATACGATTGGTACATGTTTGACGAGGAATGCCGCATTTGGACAGAACTGTTTTCATACCATAATATTGAAATAAGCATATCTTTGTAATGCCTTTATCAATCCTCACCATTCTTTCACCATTTGAAAGATAAATTCATGATCTATTTAGAAATAAACATTATTTACTTGAACTCGCTTTTGTTCTTACAATATGGCTTCCATCTAATTATTGCATTTTTATTGACTCACCTGGTATAAGGGATTGTTTTATCAAAGATGGTAAATTAGATGGAGTGACGTGAATTTATCAAATTTATGTAATCACATGAAAAGGAGACTACAATTCTACAACATGTTAGGATGGATCCTTTTCTCATTACTTTCTGAAATAGGGCACAATTTCTTATATTTTTAAAAGAATGTTTTTTCTTTGAATATTTTGCGCAATTTTGTTGGCTTACATTTTATAAATACTGTTTCTATCATTTACTTAAATCTCCACAAATTTACATTTGAACCTCTTTTTTATGAATATTTCTATTAAAGACTGAAACAAGTTCAATATACCGTGTAAATTAACAATGCGTACAAATTATCTCCCTCATTAACATGTATAGACTAGATCGCATTTACATGTATAGACTAGAATGATAAACAATTTAAGATATAATTTGTAATCCATCTATGATTTAAAACAACTCATTTATCAGTCTATGAATCCCAATCAGCTCACTCCAGCCAGAAAATTGAAATCATTAATTTAATGAAAGCATATATTCAGTACAGAGCAAATTTACATAGTGGATCAATCCAATTTAGGGATGACAAATTAGTGCATTTATTTATTTATTAAAGAGATGGATAGATTTTAAGGGAACAGAGCACAGAGTATTAAAGGAGAATGGTCCGATTGCCTCAACTATTTTTCAAACTTTTTTTAGATTTTGGTACCAAAATGTTGCTCATATTTTTCTCATAACCCATGTGAAATTTCACGGCTGAGCTATGTTTCCTTTTGGAGATATATATGAAAACATATCTTATTATGGTAAACATAATTAATTTTACACAGTAACATATATGCGGCTCTGAAATACAAAATTGCCCATAAAATCAAAATGAAATTTGAAACTTAGCTCTCTTTAGTGATCTTCTTTCATATGACATTGAAAACTAAATTTAGAAAAATCGGACCAAGCTTATTTAATATTAAAAATAACTGTGGGACATGTAGATAAAATTATGAATACAGTTATTATAGTGTAACCTGACAAAAACTAGGAAAACCATGAACTTTTCAATTACTTCCTTACTATTAACAAATTTAGCAAGAATACATATGTATTGACATAACACTGACAAAATTTAAAGATTTCTTCCTTTTAACAATTTCAGTTAAAATTATACTTCTCTAGTTCTTGGAGGTACTGTCTTATTGCCAACCAATTACACATTCTCTCATTTTTCTCTATAATTCAAACAAATTTGCATGAAAGAGTTCAGATTTGTAGCAGATGATTAGTCAGATGATAGTTAATAATTCCTAATAGGTAAAAATCTGAAATTTTAGCAACTTGTAAGGTTACATACACTTTTGTATTTTAAGGTCATTTGCAGACATCATGAGGGAAAACTTGACAGTTTATGCCCTTAATGCCTCAATAAAAAGAGATACCTACTTACATGCATCTCATGACCTGATGTTGAGTCACTATGACATCACATTTTCCTTGAATTGATGACATTTGTTTACATACATGAAATCATAAAATAAATCACGATCACTGACCTAAAATCTACACAAATTAAATTGACGCAATCTGTTTGCAGACATGGAATAATAAAGGAAACCGCAATTACTGACCTAAAAATATGACAAATCAAATTGTACAAATGACGTCACAGCAATAACTTATCCTCTACCAGGTTAAGTATGTAGTGAACTATAATATGGAATATGATTTTTATGCATGAAAATTGACATCTTTAATCAAATATAATCATGTTTTGGCTCATATTTGTTCCATCTCCTAGAAATGTTCTTTATTGAATTGCTGGATATATACACATCATTTATCATATCCAATACTAACCAGATTTCAAAACTTTTGCCATTTCTAGCTTTAAAAATGTGTATTTTCACCAGAATTGGAACTTGGGACCCCACCCCACCCCCACGTTTTCCAAACCTGTGCCACCAGTTCCAGTTCCAGTAAGGATATCCCGCCTCTTAATTCAGGCGCACCACCCTAACGGGTGTAATAAAATTTGTTAATGACTACGACATCATCCGAAGTCACCTTTAATAAGTTGCTACCTGGACTACCATTTTGTTCCTGCATATAACCCCATCTATAATGTAATTTCAACTAAGTGCATTTCTGTGACTTTCCAGAGTTAGATTTAATAAGATCTGGATCAAGTTTATTGTCCTGCTGATTTAAAGGTCCAGATATTTTGACTGAAACAGGACTGGGAGCAGTTGAGAGTTCAACATCTTGTTTTTGATGATATGGAGTGTAATTGACTATTATTAGTATGATTATAAGTACATGTATTATTTTCCAGAAAATGGAGTTAACCTGAGATAAAGATACCAACGTAGATATTTTTTCTCAGAGCTTAGCATCCTCTCTGAAGATGATGGCCTCGCAAGAAGCATTTAACTCCAGACTACCTCAACATATGATATGGAAGATTAACAAAGTTGTTTATCAAATGATTACAAAACAAAACAAAAAACAAAAAAGTTGATTAACAAATGTTTTATTCATGTATTTCTACACAATGTTAAGATTAAAAGGAATATCTGCAATATACTTTATGGATATTCTGTTGTTCATAAATCAAATATTTTTTCCTCTATAAGAATTGTGCCTTACAGTTACTAAGTTACTAAAACCTGTTTGATCAAATCATCAGGCTCAAACAGCTTGTTTATTCTAAGGGAATGTACAGTAGCCTGTTGCATGGGCGTCATTTCAGGGGGGGCAGGGGGACACGTCTCCACCCCCACATTTTGAAGGGTGGGGGACATAATAGTAAGTGTCCCCCCCATGGTTTTGAATACAAACGGGTTTTTTTGTCCCCTGGACCCCCCACACTTCAAAATGAAATGACGCCCATGCCCTGTTGGGACACACACTTGCATAAAGTATTAGTACTTAAAGAGAATTTCTGATGAGATGCTCAAAATCTTTAATAAACTCTAACTCTTCTTTCAAGGAATTCATACAGGCATAAAAAGGAGTGAAGACAGTTTCAGCATTATTACTTATATCAAATTCAAGGACATAGGAAATCCAAACCATCAACTCAAAAATGCATTCTAAGTAAAGGAGAATTATTTGCTGAAAACCATCATCCATTATTCAGTTTTGTCTTGGTTAAAATCAAACTGAATATTCTATATTGCTATTTCCATTAGGAGGTGCATAATAGGAATGTATTCAGTATATTTTTCTCTTAAATGTTTTATGCTAATTCTTAATCCAAAAAGAAATACATCAATCACTATGATGCAAAGCACAGCACAATATCGTCCCGCTACATACATTGTTGCCTATCATATTTTCAAGTTTTGAGAAAATAAGTAGTATGTAACCACAAAAAATGACTAAATGAAATGAGTTAGGCAATTCTATAGAGTTAGAAATTTTACAAAAACCTTACATTTTCTTAATAAGTCTTATGGACTCGAGTTATGCAACTTTCATTTTGTGGAACATATTCAATGTTGTACATATTTTGTCTACTCAGTGAGTAAGGCAAAAACTGTAGTAGTAAAATGATAAAATAATAATTAAAAAAATAAAGAGATCCATCGAAACATATTTAAAACAAACAGACTTAAACGAATCTGATAATTTTACACAAAATATGAATGTCAAAAAATTACAGAAAAATCCATACTTAATATAGCTCAATTACTAAGTTCATTCTCACTGTCATTAAAGACTATGAACCTGTGATAACAAGGAAGACCTTTTACCAAAATGAATTACATACACCATTTTTTATAATACTTTTTTATATTTTTACTAATACTGATATATATAACAAACTTTTGACTAATTTCAAAGAGAATAAAAAGCTACCTCAAAATCAATATCCTTCAGGCAAAGAATAACAAATTGGATATCATATTCACGTTGAAGTTGAATGATTTGAAATTCATATTTATAAAAAAAACATATGCTTTAAAATAAATGGGGTGTCATATGCTTCTGAATTAACCATATGAAATACTAATGGAAATCATCCCTCAAGTAATACCAAGGCAAATGTAGGCCGGGCCAATGATGAAACAAACATTTTTAACTCCATGGTTTCTTCAAATATTGAAATAATTTAAATATTTTCTGAAAAAAATTAATTGTGTTGATAATGGTAATATATCAATGATTAACTTCATTTCCTTTCTTTACTTTATGGATTATTTTATTTCTCTTGTATTTATTAAAGAATTTGAATATGATTAATATCAACAATATTTATGAGGTTTAAACCAGAGCTACATTTGCTGAAAATATTCAGCTGGGAATCGTCAAGATAGCAATGTTATACGGTTGTTAGTATTATAAAACTTTGTTTTGTCCATAACTGGTTACATTCCATGTAGGTTGGGTTGGTTAGTAAGTGCCATATTATAAAGTGTATTAAAGCAATACTATTTTGATCAAAATGGTTTATAATAAAAACAGCATAAAATGAAGGAATGTGACTATCTAAAAGCGTTTTCAAGTGCATTTTATCAAAAAAATAGTTTCGCAGCTGAAAAATGGATATATATGACATGCATGCTTTCCTATACTTATACATGTGGAATTAAATTCGGGATCCCATGGCCATAACAGAAAAAAAAAGCATATTTTAGCCAAATCATTTGGAGGGTATTAATATCTACTCAGGACAAACCCAATAAGCTAAAAAAAATTAAAAGTCATGGGTGACAGGGGGCGCTTCAATTTTAACACTTTATAGTACTGCTTTAATGCCAAAATGGATGCCTAGTAGTATCTGAGTTAGTATACTAGTAAATTCGAGTCACATAAATTACTAATTAAAACAAATTGATCATAGTTAAATGAAGTTATTCCATTATAAGATTTAGGTGTACCTTACGTCAGAGCTGTCTCCCCAGATGGGGAAAACTCAATATTTATCAATAAATTTAATCAGATATTAGTTGAAACCTATTAATAAATTTGCATAACGATAATTTAATATAACGAAATGAACAGGCTATGAATAAGCTGATGAATGTTTCTTTGATCCTATGAATATGATTGTATGCTTTATAGGAATAAAAAGATTGCTTATACATAAATTATTTTGCACTCTTACTATGAAGACCAGACTAAGCCTCTCTTAGAGGCCTTCACAGGTTGGTCACAAAATGAAACAGAAATCCTCCCAAAATAAATACTTAAAATATCAAATGAAAAATATCAAATTCAAGGACATAGGAAATCCAGCCCAGCAACTCAAAAATGCATTTTAAGTGAAGAAGAATCATTTGCTGAAAACCATCATCCATTATACAGTTTTGTCTTGGTTAAAATCAAACTGAATATTCTATATTGCTATTTCCATTAGGAGGTGCATTAGGAATATATTCAGTTTATTTTTCGAATAAATGTTTTATGCTAATTCTTAATCCAAAAAGAAATACATCAATCACTATGATGCAAAGCACAGCACAATATCATCATGCTACATACATTTTTGCCTATCATATTTTCAAGTTTTGAGAAAATAAGTAGTATGTAACCACAAAAAATGACTTAATAAAATGAGTTGGGCAATTCTATACAACATGCTGTGAATTAGGAAATTTTACACATATATAAGTTAGGAAATTTTACAAAAACCTTAGATTTTCTTAATTTTTATTATTGAATAAAAGGGCAATTTTTTTGACCACACAGTTTTAAGTGTGTAGAAGTAATAAAATCACAGCTCCTCCCAGTAATATCTGAGTTGGCATAATTTTAGTGCATATAACGTACTGATTAAAATGAGTTAATCTTAGTTAAATGAAGATATTCCATTATAAGATTTCAGTGTACCTTACGTCAGAGCTGTCTTCCAAGCTGGGGAAAACTCAATATTTATCATTAAATTTAATCAGATATTAGTTAAAACCTATTAATAATGAAATTAACAGGCTATGAATAAGCTGATGAATGTTCCTTTGATCCTATGAATATGACTGCATGCTTTATAGGAATAAAAAGATTGCTTATACATAAATTATTTTTCACTCTTACTATAAAGACCAGACTTAGCCTTAGAGGCCTTCACAGGTTGGTCACAAAATGAAACTGAAATCCTCACAAAATTATATTCAAATACTTAAAAGAGCAAATGAAGCAAGCTATCACAGATTATCTATCACTAAAATGAGCAATGGGATCCTGAGGAATCTGCTGAGGCTGGACTTGCTGTTTCCAAGATTGCTGAAATTCAGAACATAATTATTTAAACTATCAATCCATTTTATAGAAAGACTAGACCAAAATTTGTTAAAATCAAGATAAAGCTTAAAGATGGAACAATTTATTTGATTTAAAAACAATAGCCAAAAAGGCCTCTCTAGAAAACTTATCGCCATTGGAAGACAACATATTTTACCTGAAAAGGCTTCCACTTTCACATAAAAAAATATCCATATTTATGGAACAATATGCCTTGGAATATTGTGTTCCCTCAACAATCTTGGAGAATATAAATACATGAGAGAGTTAAGTTGTCATGTCAGTATAAGACAGTACATTGAAATCTTTATGAAATTTCTGCTATTACATTACTATCCATGTTTGAAACTAAATTCACATGGCAGGCCGTTACAGTAGTCAAATATGCCTTGGAAATTAGTGCACCCCAACCCACAATGTTGGAGAATATAAATATATGAGAGAATTAACTCGACATTATAAGACAGTACATTGAAATCTTTATGAAATGTCTGCTATTACTTTACAATCCATGTTTGAAACTAAATTCACATGGCAGGTTGCACACACATTTGCAGTGAAGGATGAATACATCGATTTGTGCCAAGTTTTCCATAAAGAATCGCTTTAATCAAGTATAGCTGATTTTATTAAAAAATCTCTGCTAATGAAAACACATTATGAATTCTCCTGAGTTGTCATTTATTTTTGGCTTTCAGATGTATTGAAATTGCTGATTTTATTCATTATCAACAGATAAAAGAAAATTAATATCTTTGTTTTTGCTTTTTTGTTCAATAAAATTGTGCTCAGCAATACATTCGTTAACTTTATCATCTGAAAATTTGATGAATACCGAATATTAATATCCTAGTGTCAGATCTTCGTGTGAATTCAAGAAAATGGCTGCTATTTGTTATATTTATTTAAAACCCTACCACTGAAATGCAAAATATTCCTCAAAATTATTCTCCCATATGTCAGTGGCTCTTGAAATGGTTCTTCAGGTGCCACTGTTACCTGAAGAACCATTTCAAGAGCCACTGACCCAAGACTGGACATCATCTTGTGGGCAATCAAAATTTATCAAAAATGACAGCCATTGCAGATATGACTTTCTTGCACTCACACGATAAAGAACCACACTGTGACATATTTCAGTTCTACTATTCTTTTTTCAACAGAAATAAATATTTGCAATTTTGCGTCTTAATATTTATGCAGCTGTTCTTAAATTTATTTACATTTCAAAGAAATTGCATACTATGCAGGTTTTCTCAAAGAATAAATGTAGGATTATTGTGACATGTTAAGGTGAAAAGTGTTTTTTTGTAAGCCAAGGTTATTGTGCGATACAAAATGCTCAAAGTGAGGCAATGGAGTCGAAAAGGTTAAATTTAAAGTTGAATTGATTAATTTGTGTTATAAAATGCTGAATGAGGGTTTTTTTCAATAGGTTCCATAATGTTTGATTTGTTCTTATATATGAATCGCTGACACGGACCAACCCAAAAGTTCAAAATCACTATATCAGCCTTAAACTTACTGATTTTGATGTCCCTTGCTTTATTTTTAAATTTTACAATAGCCTAAATTGTACCAATAATCAGCATTCAAACAAGGGCGTTATTATGACGACAAACATATGACATTTACGTTGGTATGTCCTATATGGGCGGTGCCACATTTGTTGAAAATTGTGATTAAATTCACAACAAAAAGAGGAATTATTGACCTCTCTCATGTAAATTAAAGCAAAATGAACCATCAGCCAAGGGTTCAAAATTGATTGATGTCTCTCGATATAAAAAACCATTGAAATCTGTAGCTTCCTGTTCCGGTAGACAGGCACATCAAGTTCCTGACATGTGTGCTAAAAGCTGATAAACCAGCTCATCAGGTACACGGTGCATGTAAATGTGTGCCGGTATACTGGCTCGTCAGGTTCCAGGATTTAACAGTCAGAACACTCTACCCTTAGATAGCAGCCCTCTGTGGTTGATATGAAAAATCACTTAAATAGCCTGTAATATTACAACTTTGGAAACAATTATCATGATTTTTTCTTAAAAAGAACCTCAAATTGATTAAAAAGTGTTTTTTTTTAAATATCAAATTGATAAGTGAACATAGCTTGCAGTAAAAAAATACAGATAAAAGGATTGGAGATTTTGCTAAAAGATGTTGACTTTATTCTAGGGACCTTTAATGGTTATCTAATGGCATTTAATGTAACATTATAGCAAATGGCAGCAAATGAACTAAAAAAAAATTAAATCAAATACAACATTAAATATTTTGCTAGGAGCAGTGTTGTATTTTTTCCTTCCCACAAATCCTTTTAGGGTAACTTAATGCTGATCTGTCAATTTATGCTACACAAAATGGCAGTCAATGAACTTAAATCTCTAGGTTTATCAAACAAGCTAAAATGAAGCTTTGGTAAGTAGGATTGGGATAGCAAAATAGCTGGGAATAATATACCCTCTCTGAACCTTTTATTGCAACTA
>JXSR01S027391.1:43090-54522 GCA_000969725.1 Ophiothrix spiculata | reverse complement strand
TAAATCATTGAACCTATGATACGTACAGGTCTTATTATGTTTGATATCCAGGCATGGTTTAGATCAATTTGATTGTGATACTAATTTACAGTGGCCAATATAATATGAATATAAATACAAATAGCCACATAAAATATGAGAAAAAAAATTGAATCAGAGAAAACCCAATGCATAATTTGTGCTCACTTGTTGATATGACATTTCAAAATCACACAAAGATGTTCTACAAGTTCTGAAGGGCCTGGTATTTTCTGCTATGAGCTGTTAAAATTCATCCAGATAATGAACAGCAGACTTATAGAAAACACTCTTATTAAGAAATCCAGTTGAAAGATTACTGTCACCTGTACCCTTAATGCAACCTGATGTGAAAAAATAACCTATTATTGAGTTGAATTCTGTTGCAATATAGCATACTGATTACACAAATTATATTTTGACAAATAACACAACAAAAATATGTGTGAATCAAATGAATACCTGAATTTTTATGTGATAAACCCAGGTATTATGAAGATTTTTCAGTGTCAATATACATCCTGATGTGTACTCAGCATTACTTGTACTCTGTGAGCATAGACAACTCCAACTAATACTCTGGTTATATAACCTGGTGGCAAGGTTACAGCTTTATACAAGGTAGAAATTCGGTGGACACAGACTGGACATCGAAATGGTGAAGTGGGAGAATGGACAGTATCCGTGAACCATAGAAACACCAAAATCTTGCGGCTTGTTGTATTTAGTTAAGGTCCAAAGTTAAACGATGGTTGACCGGTGACCGACCGGGCAACGCAAGCATTAACCAATGTCATACAAATGTCACACCGTTGTTTCGGCATTCCAGCTTCATTCTAATTACCAGACACTGGTGGGTGACCAGATCGAGGTTATGTGACCATAGCATTAGACACACAATGGTCCACTGGCACTGTTGGACCAGATTCAACCAATGACATAACAAGCCATTATGCGTGAGCTTGAGTTGAGCTTATGGAAAATATCTTTCTATGGAAACAAGTTTCCCTACTAAACAGACAAAAATTAACCAGATAGTACTGTTTGCTCAATAAACCACATCATTCGATATGGTTATTAAAACCACAGAAGAACATAATTAGACAATCATGAACAAATGTGACTGTTCATCTCAAACCAGCCGTAAATGCAGCCTCTTGTCATTTAAATGTTTTAAACATTGGCAAAGTCCATGTATTAAGGATTAAAATGACACCTCATTGAACTTCACCTAATTTCAAGTTGTCAAGTTATAGTCCATCAAAGGTTGTCAGAGAGTAAAAGGTGACATATAATAATAATAATAATCAGATTTTTATAGCGCTTTTTAACTATGTATGCAAAGCGCTGCTGCTAATTATTATTACGCTGCCGTCAGGAAACCGTCACAATCATTTCGCATTAAGTAGTTGTCGCTGGCCAGGCGCGTATCCTATCTGCACTTAGATTGTAATGTTCCCCATAACAGCTACCCAATAACGCTCTGGTCGACGAAGCAATGAGGTTTAAATTGCCTTGCCCAAGGACATAACTTGTTGGCCGTAGCGGGGCTCGAACTTGCGATCTCATGATTCGGAGTCCTGCGCTATTCCACTAGACCACACAAGCTCCTCATATAACCAAGATAAACACATTCAAAGATCAGTAAGCCCTATACTTTATGTTGATTGTCCTCGGAACATACATGTTTACTTCATATTTGGAATCAATTTTTTAAACAAAAATTTGCAGGTTTTGCAGTAAGCTTAAGGATTGTGAATCTGTATATAATCAATTTCAGCAAATTAGGACCATTTTCATGTGTAGCACAAAATGAAGTTTGCTGCATTTAGGGCTTTATTGAGATGAACAAACACAGATGTTCTGTTGCATCTCTTTTCATGTGCACTTCTCTTTTCTAAATTATGACTGAATTTATTAAAATAACACTCCATATTATTGAGTCTGTTGCAACTCTTTTCATGCAAGCTTCTATTATCTTAAATTATGACTGAATTTGTTAAAATAACATCCAATATTTTGAATTTCAACTTGTTTAAACAATTCAAACACAATCTAAGAATCAATATTTTACACAGAAAAATAATAAACCTAAGGAAATAATATTTTTCTTGTCACACGAAATGTTATATTCAATTTCCTTATTCTTGTAATTCTATCAGCCCCTTAAGAACATGTGATATGATCATCAACTGAGAAAAAAAAGCATCTGTGTAATATGACACTATTCTGCCATCAGAAAGTGAATCTGATACTCAATGCTTTAAAATAAGAGGACAATTCTTAGACTTGTAAACATACTCATTTAAGGCCATTGATTTTTCTTTGTTTCCTGTAAAACTACAATTCTTTAAATCTTCAACCAAAATGATGTTTTTAACAATTTCAATCTACTGATCTGTTGCTTATGCAAAAAAAAAATGGTTGTTTGCTTTTTCTATACCCCATTGACCATATTTTTAATAATTAAGAAAAGTCATTTATTAATTTATTTTTCAGGAAAAGAGTTTTCTCTGTACTTAAAAGGATACTGATCATAACTTTCAAAATCCCAGATCCTCAAATTGTAAATTAAAATAAAACAGTCATTCAAATGATTTTAAAGATATTTTGGGGAGCTTCAACATAATGTTTGGACAACTAAAATAATAATATGATGCAAAAACATGACCAAAAAATCATCCACTTCCAGTTTACAAAGACAACAAATGGGTCAGATCATTTACTATTTTGCTAACAATAGCATGATATTTACAACAACAACATCATCATTATCATTGTAGAAATATATTCCTAAGAACACAAGTCATGCACACTTTACAAAAACACAGATTTAATAAAAAGATATATTTTTGATATCTTGAAATATCAAGAAATATTGACCAAGTATTTATATAGCATCCATTTTACACACTTTGGTACATTATTCAATATCAATGTGAACACAAAAAAACACCCACTGCATAAATTAACCTACTTTGTTGCATAAGAAATGTATTGACTCGTGCTGTTGAATTTGAAGTTCTTATTTGTTTATTTCCTTATCCTGGTTGGTTATTACAAGATGCATGTGAATCTAGCAAAAGTCGTGGTCCTTTTCAGGTACAGTTAGTTGTCTCTTGCTTGGCTTGATATTAGTCTCTGACAAACTCTGCTTGGCTTATATGACTTGTTCACCTACTATACACAGTATATGTGATGACTCACCCCGAAAAGGGGGACTTTGCGACATAGCACTTTTCGAGAAACTGATGAAAAAAGCAGCAAAAAATAAAAAATAAGAAGAAGAATTTCGAGCAGATTTTCTGTTGTAAAATTTGATGGCCTTGATCAATTTCAACAAGTAAGGCATCATGACTTAATATAAACTTAGGACAGGAGATATCCCCCTGTTTGTTCATGCAATACGAGAAAATATTAATTGTTTGGGTTCGTATCAAACCATTAATATTTTTTGTATTGCATGAGAAAAAACAGAGATAACAAATTTATCAATCAGTAAATCTTTTATAACATTGCAATCAGTTTTCCGGGCTTGATTGACAGCTGCATGCGTTGTTTTTATCGGCATGGTGTAGTGCAATGCGTTGCTGTTAGTCTCGCACGCATAACAACAGCGCGCACTTTGTAATATGACTATATGTTCCAAAAGTAATATAATTTGGACTGGTAAAAGAGCTGTATGATACGACTTTTTCATATCACACAGATTTTGTATCACATAGAACTTTGAAATTTTATGCAATACGGAAATATCCTTTTTAGCTATTAACCAATAAAATTGTTGTATTTTTATCTACTGAGTGATAATGAGAGGTATAAAACCTTATATGTACACCACATAAATGAATATAAGAGTTGACAAAGAGTGAGGCCGAAACCATAGTTGGCCTCCAAACAAAATGTTCCCTACCAACCATTTGGTCGTGACGTCACCAAATATTTGCCATTGAATTTAAAGTATGAACTGGTAATATAGCAATTCAATAACATGTGCAATCTAGTGCAAAATTTTATTTGGTCTCAACTTGGTGTTGAAGTTATTTTGTTTGGAGTCACTCGTCATTTTGACGTCAGGACCAAATGTTTGGTAGCGAAAATTTTGTTTGGAGGCCGACTATGTTTTCGGCCTAAGATTACTCTTTGTATTGTTGTGGTTGGGCGCTTGAGTTTTGCACTTGAAAGAATGCTTGCAGTTGCATACTTTAGATTAAAATGCTTATTTTTCACAATGCAACACATATACCTGTCCCGGGGGGGGGGGGGGTAACTCAAATTTGGTTTGGATAGGTACGTGCCTCTGGGAAAATTGAAAAGCCACCAATCCAAATACTAGTTTTTTAAGAAAAAGGGACTCATCCATATACCAATCTCCCAAATTTTGAGTCAAATTTAACAAAAACACACTTTTTCTGCCCAAATTTGCACTATTTTGGCAAAATTATCTTAAGTTTTGAGAAGAAATGTCAAAATTTGCGACATTTCAAAATTTTTGAAAAATGAACCCATCAAAATACCACATTTTGTGAAGAAAAAAACCCTGATTGAGATACCAGAGCCTGGTTTTTATTACCCGAATTTGTGGCGCGGCAAGTCCCCATAACCCCTTTTGTACTAAGTGCCCCCCCCCCCCAGGATACCTGTCATAAAAAGAAAAACCTAAAACCTCAAGAGATTCATTTATGAATGGTCTGGTCTACTTTAAGAATAGTAGGACTTTGAAGCAATCAAATAAATTGGTCAAGTTCGGTTTTGGCATTGAATTTCACTCATCCACAAATTCACAATTTATTACAGTTTAATAAAGTATACTGTTCCCATTTCTCATTGTCTTTGATCAATTTCATATGCAGCATTTTGAGTCTATTAAAGATAAATCATTTGAGTCTATTGCATCTGGGTGAATCCATACCTGTTTTGAGATTGAATTGCATAGGTAAACCATGGAGGTAAACCACATCATTTACACAATTATTGACAGCCCCTCCAGACACTCTATTTTAGGTCAATGTACAATTCATTGCAGGTAGAGCATTCAAATGTACCCTATTGGTCTTATTACCTACATACAGAAAAAAAAAATGTCCCTCAGATTACACTCAAGAGGGTCTAGCATATTTCACTCTAGTATTCCAACTAGAGTAAACCATGCTAGACCCTCTTGAGTGTCATCTGAAGGACAATATTTTTCTGTGATATACAGTTCTTTTGGACATCTACTGTGGTTGGTTAGACATTTTAACAGTTTCGAAAGGTGCAATTCATGAATTTGATGTGACAAAAATTGGTTGTTTTTTAGCTAAATAAGAAGAAATGTACATTATAAAAATATACTGAACATTTCACTTGATTCCGACCATTCGTTTCAAAGTTATAAGCTTTTCAGCATTTTGAAAATTCCCATAGGCTACTGTGTTGTAATTACTGTCGGGGGTCAGGGCCCCGACAATATTTAGAAAATGACACGTTTTCTCACTTTCATCAAAAATGCAAGCACATATGAAAGAATGGTTTGGGGATTGTAACATATACCAGTTGATGATTCTTATGAGCTATAAAACTCACTTTTGATAGAGGTGACCTTGAGGGTGAAAAGTGGATCATGAATTGCCCCTTTAAACATCCAATTACAGAAACTTCTGAAGAGTTAACTACACCAGTAAGACTCTACCAGTAAGATTTGTAAAAATAATGAGAAATTGAAGGTAACACATGCCCCCGGAATAAAGCTTGGTAAGATACCAGGCATAGGTAAAAGAATAGCTTTATTCTTTAAAGATATCACAATAATTTATAGAAATTAAATTTTCTATAAATTTATACCAATTTCCACAATTGGTTTAAGTTATAAAGTTAAAACAGAATTTGAAAAATAGCATTTGTTAAAAAAAGGCAAATCTTTTCTACTTATCCATAAAAATGAAAATATTAGTGGATACATTATCTACCCCTCTATTGACAAATTATACCATAACAAACATAAACCTCCTGAAAAACTTTGATGCTTTACTCAAAACCTGCTGATTAAAATGATTTTAGGTTTGGCCATGTGAAATTTATTGTGCAATCTTTTATTCCAATTAGAAATATTTATGTCTTTAAAAACATTTTTATTAATCAGGAATGATTACCACTGTGCTCTTTTAACTATTTGTATGAATCAGCAATTTTCATTTCTTGAAAACATGAATTTGCAATATCCAATCTCATCCGATCCTTATTTGCCTTTGATATTTAATGCCATAGGTTAGCCCAGCTCTCTTATAACTGGCTTTGCCTTCCTGACATTAAAATCTATAAAACAGCCTTCCAAACATTAAAATCTGTAAAACAAAATTACATTACTCAGATAATCTGGCAAAAAAGGTCTCCAAATCTCAGTTGTAAGTATAGTCATTCAGTCTCATGTAGGTTTGCTCTTTTAGACTAATTTGATGGCGAGATTAAGATAAATTCTTATTAAGGTGGGTTTTTTTTCAGTACTTTTTTTTAATAGTTTTTTACTTGATTTTTTTATTTGTCTGTAAAAGTATTTGAAAATGGACTTGTGACTGTATGACAAGAGTTACAACTATTTTTTTTTTGCTCCCAACTGATAATCCGCCTGTTGGGTGTGAAATAAAATACCAACAGCAATGTAGAAAAAGAAAATAAGATTAAATACGTTTTGTAGAGAAATAATATCTGACATATAACATTTGTGGAAGAAATTTTGATTAACTAAATCATATGAATCAATGTAAGATAAAGAAATAATCTGGGTTAATTTTCAAAGCTACACTCTTAGAAGGCCGGGATCAAATATACGAGTAGTTTTCGGGATCATTTTATTTTGATCCTTTAAGGATCACTTTTGATCCTTTAAGGATCACTTTTGATCCTTTTGCGGATCAATATATACAAATGGATCAAATTCACCAGGATCATTTTTGATCCTTTTTTAGGATCATTTTATTTTGATCCTTTTTGATTACAATACCAAAGTTTTGATCCGTATTTCTGGATTACTTTGATACGGAAAGGATGAGCTCACATTTTGATACCGCGTTTGGATGCAACGTGATGTTTTTTTTCATATTTGAGTACACCCCATTACCGCTACACAGCGGGGAATGTATACTATGGTGTAACATGTATAAATACGTTGATTTCATCACACAGTCCCGTGGTCGAGTGGTTAGAGCATTGGTCTCGTAATTACCAGCAGGTATAAGTGCGGCGTGGGTTCAAACCCTGCTAGGGTCACTTCAGTGTGATGTTTTTATGCAGATCTTTTTTATAAGAAATATTTGATCCTTTTTTCGGATCAAAAATTGTGATCCTTATTTTGGGATCATTTTGATCCTTAAAGGGTAAGCTCATATTTGATACCTAAAAAGGATCAAAATTGATCCTTTTTGTCTCATATTTGATACTTTCATTCTAAGAGTGTACAATGTTTTCTTTAATAACTAAGAATAGGGTATACACAGTTACCTCAAGTGTCATATAAGTACTGTGTAATCTTGAAATCTCCCCTGAGTGATATCAATGTCTGCTTATATCTCTTTACCTTTTCCTCATGGGACGAAATATGGGAAAATCCCTCCATAGAGTTCATATTGATTCCTGAGGCTCAGCTTATAATAAAAATTTTCTTTCTTTATCATATCTTTTGAAAAGCATTGTGCCTGCTGGCTATTCAACATCCTCTATGAATTGTCCAGTTTGTTCATTTGTTAACGAAATTTATTTGGAGTATTACTTTCAAGTTGATATATATGCACATTTTATTTGAAAGTAAACTGAACAGTGTTATGATCAAACATATATGGATGCATCAAAAGCACCTACTGAAGTCAAGGAAGCATTCTGTTTTCCATAAATTACTTTTGCAATTCAACATCATAGTCAGCGATATACTTTACTTTCAACAACTCACTGTATATCCTTGTACAGGTCATACCACAGTTGATTTGTGATGAATCCACAGTTGATATTCAAGTTAGCCAGTTACTAACTGCACAGGGTTTACAGAAGTGCATTTACGCAGTACACGCAAGTCGGCGCACACTTCTTTGTGTGTCGGGCACTTAAAGTATGTGCAAAGCCAGTGCTTCGAACATTTCAAAACTTGAAAACGGCAAAGCAACAAACATTCACAAATTGGCACTTTGCTTAAGATTCTGCTAGATTTTTTATTAAGATGAGTATCTATTAAATTGAAAACATTTAGAATTTAATTCATATGCTTCAGTAAGATTTTCATTGTTGAAAGGTATTCAAACACACTACAGAGTTGTTCATTGCAAATCAACAACTCTGCTTCCTATGGATCAGCATATTTTTATCACGTTCGGGCGGGTAAATCCACCCTCGCGCAATAAAAATAAACAAATGCATGGATGCATCGTTGTTGACTTGCAATGAACAACTCTGTAGCATGTTTGAATACCTATATTTACCACATATCCTATATGAATATATAAATATGTAAGAGAATAATACAAATAGCAATATATCCTGTACATTTAACAAGGATTAAATTGCATTTTTTGCAACTCGCTTTTTGTCATTGCAGCAGTTATGTATGAAGTGTTTCAAATGATACTGAATCTAGTTAATAATTAAAATCAATTCAAACTAAAATCATAAGTTAATAAAATCAACCTCACGTTCAAATGAAGTAGTACATAATACCCTAGAAACTCAATGTATGTCAAGTTTTTCAGTTTTAGTTTTACTTCATTGTGACAATTTGGCTGAGAAATTATGACACATTAATATCACTTCTGATTTAAAACGAATATACATATCTTTTCAGCAAAATAAATCTGTTGCTATCATTGTTAAGGCAATGTAGTGAAGCAAAACATGACGTGCCATATACTTGGCTTCTACAGTATTATCTTACAGAAATCATGAATGAATTATAAAATTTTGTACTTATAAATATGTACATGGACTGCTTCATGTATTATCAATACAATATGTATTACTTAATAAAGACTCTTAATTTCTGATTCGGTAATGCCTATACTCATGTATACGGATGATATAAACACTAGCTTATTTCACCTTACAAAGATTACAAGAGTCAGATTGTCATGGTTGGATTTTCATCTAATCCATCCAAATTGCCATTAACGGGCCATTTCATCTGAGTTCTTATTAAATATATATTTAAAAAATAATTGAGCTAGCTTGACTTGTTCTTATATCACACACAATACAGGACCAATTTCGTGATACCTCTTTCTTCAAATACTATTTGAAGCAAAATTTGTCAGTATATAAACTCATCTTTAAATGTAAAGTATTCTTTAGTAAATCTTGTTCCAAGCACTTACTTGTGGCAGGATAAGATGTATCAGGTTTTTTAATAAATCCAACATGTGAGGCATATTGTATAAGTTATTGTCCTGACTTGTCTAAAAGTTATTTAAGAGCACTTATACCTTGCATGAATATTCATCTGATTTGAAGAGATATATCATATCATTTCCTTATATACAGAATATGTAGAGCAAAATTTTTCTATCAATAGCATTAGAGAATCACAAATGTTTAAAGCATCTATCATACAACTTATTTATTAAGGGAAGGATTCTAAGGGATAGAGTATCAAATGAAGAACTATGCAGATTAAGGCTATGGATGTATCTATTACAGCTAGCACATTATAAGCTTATTGGATATTCACAGAAGTTTTAAGTACAAATTAATATTCAAGCAATTGAACACTTGTGTTATGCTGGATAGATGTTTCCTACACTTTCAGCAATCCAGGAATACATACGGGTTTCCTCCAACACCACACCTAAAATGCATCAATCCTTCTCTGATCTGCAGCAATGATTGGCCATGTTGGACTAATCTGATCTCAGTACCAATACTAATTGCTACCAAGATCAGATTAGTTTGAGGTGTGCTGTTGGAGGAAGCTGCTATGTATTCCATGAATTGCTTGGAAGAAAAATAAATATCTTGCATGATATAGTATACAAATATTGAATGCCTGAGAGTGTAATAGTACAAAATATATCATAAGGTCAAATTTGGAATTCTCTATTTCACGAGGCATAGCCGAGTGAAATGGATCAGTCCAAATATGACCGAATGATATATTTTGCACTATTGCACATGCATTGGCATTCAATATATGTTTTATATCATGATATCACACAGGTTTGTTTCATGCCGTACAAAAGTATAAACTATTGCACGGCTCAAATCACTGTAATCATGATATAAAATGATCTACTTTTCATACTGTACGAAACACAAGCTTTAATATTTTAGTCATATTGCTAGATGGAAAGGAGAAAATCTTAAGAAGATTATTATGCTTGGAAAAGTTTTAGGAAAGAAGAACAGATGGAGGCAAAGACTGAGATGCATTGCATCCATGACCAATATGTCCATAAACAGTTGCAACTACAGAGTCTTAATGAAAAATGTCATGATTACTCAAGCATCAGAAGAACAATGATGAAAACGATGTCAAATTGCTAAAAAAAACAAGAACAAAGCACATAACATCTTGGCTATGCATACTTTTCACTTGAACATCCAACACTTTCAAACCAAAATGATTTCTTATCAAGCAAAGGCCCTTTGCCAATTTCAAATAGAACTACTTATCTTTTTCCTGCAAAGGCCCCTTATCCAGATCAAATATTGTGGTTAATCATTTAGGTTAATCAACCTTAATGGGTTACGGGTACCAAATTTCCTTATTTGGGCAAATTCTTACCATGTAGAAAGGGATGCTCCTAAAATAGCAGGATAGTTTGGCTTTGTTTTTCAGATAAAATTAATCAGACACTCTTTTAAAAGGTTGATTCTGCTATGATAATTATTAAAATAGTTATCAAGGTGGTTTTGATGGTTAATATTTTGTAGCATAATTTTTACTGTTGTACGAGCCACGTTGGTTGTATAGACCATGGCACTCCACTAATAAGATTATTAGATAATCACAGAAGCTTTAAGTAAAAAATGAATATGCAAGCAACTGAATTATAGTAGTTTAGTCAAAAGACATTTTCATACACTTTAAGCAATCCAGGACATTAGAGTTTCCTCCAACACCACACCTCAAATGCATCAATTCTTTTCTTGATTTGCAGCAATGATTGGCCATGTTGCACTAATGTAATGTTGGATCAATTACCAACATGAGCCTTCAGGAATCAAAAGAACAATGATGAAAACGATGTTGAATTGCTAAAAACCTTTATCAATGATGCCAGCAAAACTTAAACTTCCAACACTTCCAAACCCAAATGATTTCCTATCCAGCAAAGGCCCCTTGCAAATTTCAAATAGAACTACTAATCTTTTTCCTGCAAAAGCCCCTTATCCAGATCAAATAATGTGATTAATCATTTAGGTTAATCAACCTTAATTCTTTAATAAATAAGTTGACATTT
>JXSR01S027391.1:21077-34549 GCA_000969725.1 Ophiothrix spiculata | reverse complement strand
TTTAAAGATATAACATTAATTTATAGAAATGAAATTTTCTATAAATTTATACCAATTTGCACAATTGTTTTAAGTTACAAAGTTAAAACAGAATTTGAAAAAAGGCAAATCTTTTCTACTTATCCATAAAAAATAAAAATATTAGTGGCTACATTATCTAGCCCTCTATTGACAAATTGCACCACAACAAACACAAACCTCCTGACACTGAACTCAAAAACTACTGACTAAAATGATTTAAGTACAGCCCCAACATTGTGAAATTCCTTGTGCAGTCTTTTATTCCAATTAGAAATATTAATGTGTTTAAAAACATTTTTTTATGAATCAGGAATGATTACCACTGTACTCTTTTAACTATGTGTGTGAATCAGCAATTTTCATTTCTTGAAAACATGAATTTGCAATATCCAATCTCATCCGATCCTTATTTGCCTTGGATATTTAATGCCATAGGTTAGCCCAGCCCTCTTGTAACTGACTTGCCTTCCTGACATTAAAATCTATAAAACAAAATTACATTGCTCAGATAAACTGGCAAAAAGGTCTCAAAATCTCAGTTGTAAGTATAGTTATTCAGTTTCATGTAGTTTTGCTCTTTTAGACTAATTTGATGACAAGATTAAATTAAATTCTTATTAAGGTTTTTTTTCTAGTACTTTTTTTTTAGTTTTGTTACTTGATGTTTTTATTTTTCTGTAAAAGTATTTGAAAATGGACTTGATTTTGATTAACTAAATCAAATGATTCAATGTAAAATAATGAAATAATCTGGGTTAATTTTTAAAGCTGTAATGTTTTCATTAACCACTAAGAATAAGGTATAAACAGTTATTTCAAGTGTCATTTAAGTACTGTGTAATCTTGAAATCTCCCCTGAGTGATATCAATGTTTGCTTTTATCTCTTTACCTTTCCCACATGGGACAACATATGGGAAAATCCCTCCATACAGTTCATATTGATTCCTGAGGCACAGCTTACAATATAAATTTTCTTTCGTGCCTGCTGGCTATTCAACATCCTCTATGAATTGTCCAGTTTGTTCATTTGTTTAACAACATTTATTTGGAGTATTACTTTCAAGTTGAAATAGATGCACATTATATTTGGAAGTAAAATGAACAATGTTATGATCAAACATACATGAATGCATCAAAAAAATCTACTGAAGTCAAGGAATCATTCAAAACGGCAAAGCAACAAACATTCATAAACTGGCACTTTGCTTAAAGGTAGGTATTCCGATCTGGTGAAAAATTTAACATATACTTTTTCCATATATGAATGAAGGGTCATCATCCACATAAAGCAATATTAAAGTTTCATTCGCATACCTTGAGCCAAATAAATGCTACAGGCAAAAAAATGTCTGATAATGGCCCATAGAAACATTAGGATATTTATTTTTGTTAACAAAATATCCCATTAATTCAGCTCCTTTTTTACCATATCTCTCCAATGAAACATAATATGGGCGTGAAAATTTACAGGGGATATGAGAAAAATATGAGCTTTCATGTGATATAAAAATCTCAAATTTGATTTTGTGAGTGAAAGTGATCGGAACACACACCTTTAAGATTCTGCTAGATATTTTTATTAAGATGAGAATCTGTCAAACTGAAAACATTTTGAATTTAATTCATACATTTTCAGCAAAATGTTCATTGTTGAAAGGTATTCAAACACACAGAGTTGTTCATTGCAAATCAACAACTCTGCTTCCGATGCATCAGCATAACCTATTTTTACCACAATCCTATATGAATATATAAATATTAAGAGAATAATACAAATAGCAATATATTCTGTACATTTATCAAGGATTAAATTGCATTTTTTTGTAACTCGATTATTGTCACTGCAGTAGTTATGTATGAAGTGTTTCAAATGATACTGGATCTAGTTAATAATCAGAATCAATTCAAAATAAAATCATAAGTTAATAAAATCAACCTCACGTTCAAAGGAAGTAATACATAATACCCTAGAAACTCAATATATGTCATGTTTTTTCCAGTTTCAGTATTACTTCATTGTGACAATTTGGCTGAGAAAGTATGACACATTAATATCACTTCTGATTTAAAAAGAATATACATTATGTTTAAGCATCTTTTCAGTGAAATAAATCTGTTGCTATCATTGTTAAGGCAATGTTTTGAAGCAAAACATGACATGCCATATACTGGGTTTCTACAGTATTATCTTACAAAAATTGTGAATGTATTTTAAAATGTTGTACTTGCAAACAATGTACATGGACTGCTTCTTGTATTATCAATACAATCTTCTTGTATTATCAATACAATAGGTATACTTAATGAAGACTCATTTCTGATGTGGTAGGGCCTATACTCATGTATACTGATGATATAAACACTAGCTTATTTCACCTGTACAAAGATTACAAGAGTGAGATTGTCATGAAACGATTTTCATCTAATCCATCCAAATTACCATATAAGTCTATTTCATCTGAATTCTTATTAAATATATATTTAAGAAATAATTGAGCTAGCTTGACTTGTACTTATATCACAATTAAGGACCAATTTTGTGAGACTCCTCTGTTCAAATACTATTTGTAGCAAAATTCATCAGGGTATAAACTCATCTTTAAATGTAAAGTATTCTTTAGTAAATCTTGTTCCAAGCACTTACTTGTGACAGGATAAGATGTATCAGGTTTTTTAATAAATCCATCATGTGAGGCATATTGTATAAATTATTGTCCTGACTTGTCTAACAGTTATATAAGAGCACCTATACCTTACACCCAAGTAAGGCAAAAAAAAAGTTGTTTGGTTGTCCTCGACCGACCGCCCCTATTTTTCGAAACTGGAAAAAAGTTTTTACTGTACCAAAGTATACCGCGTCTATTTTCAGATTTCCAATTTATTCATTTTTTCTTTGAAATTTTTTATTTTTTGAAAGTATTTTTTAAGTTGTTGTTTTCATTTTGTTTCCAAGTTAATATTGTTTTAAACTTGTAGAAAGAGATTTTTCGGCACAGTAGACTTATTTTCATCTTAATAGAGGCCATAATTTTGACTAACATTTAAAAAAAAAATCTAAAAAAAAAAAAATCCGCCCGCCCGCAAAAAAAGTTGTGGAGGACAACCAAACAATTTATTTTTTGGGGCCTTATTGTCCTGACTTGTCTAAAAGTTATATAAGAGCACTTATACCTTGCATGAATATTCATCTGATTTGAAGAGATATATCATATCATTTCCTTATATACAGAATATGTAGAGCAAAATTTTCTATCAATAGCATTAAAGAATCTGACATTTTAAAGCATCTATCATACAACTTATTTATTAAGGGAATGATTGAGGGATACATTATCAAATGAAGAACTATGGAGATTAAGGCCATGGATGGTATCTATTACAGCTAGCACATTATAAGCTTTTGGATATTCACAGAAGTTATGTAAAGATTAATATTCAAGCAATTGAACACTTGTGTTGTGCCGGATAGATTTTTCCTACACTTTCAGCAATCCAGGAATACATACAGGTTTTCTCAAACACAACACCTCAAATGCATCAATCCTTCTCTGATCTGCAGCAATGATTGGCCATGTTGGACTAATCTGATCTCAGTACCAATACTAATTGTTACCAAGATCAGATAAGTTTGAGGTGTGCTGTTGGAGGAAGCTGCTATGTATTCCATGGATTGCTCGGAGGAAAAATAAATATCCTGCATGATATAGAATGATCTACTTTTCATACTGCATGAAACACAAGCTTTAATATTTTAGTCATATTGCTAGAATGAAAGGAGACAATCTTAAGAAGGTTATTATGTTTGGAACAGTTCTGGGAAAGAGGAATAGAGGAAGGCAAAGACTGAAATGGACAGATGGCATTGCATCAATTACCAACATGTCCATACGCAGTAGAGACAACAAAGACCAAGATTGTCGCAACTGGAATGAAAAAGGTCATGATAATACAATGTCAAATTGCTAAAAAACAAGAACACAGCACATAACATCTTGGTTATGCATACTTTTCACTTGAACTACCAACACTTTCAAACCCAAATGATTTCCTATCCAGCAAAGGCCCCTTACCATTTCAAATAGAACTACTAATCTTTTTCCTGCAAAAGCCCCTTATCCAGATCAAATAATGCAATTAATCATTTAGGTTAATCGACCTTAATTCTTTAATAAATAAGTTGACATTTCTGGATAAAACCTCACCATGTAAATATCCTATGACATTTAGACTCTATTGAGTCTGTTTTGTGACATTTATTGCTACGGTAATTGTTAAGCCTGTATACATGTGTCTGAATCCTGACTTTTATTCACACAATTAAACACAGAGCACAAGAGGCCTTTATCAGAGGCCAATTTTAATATCAACAAATTTAGTGATGGCTGCCAATGGAATAATTGTTATTAGGCTTAATACTCAAGAGCAAAAAGTTTAACCAATTATCAAACGGTCGTAATTCTTTCAATCTATAAACATTCATGAAGTGAATACAATTCCTATTATGGTAGATTTATCAACCATTCCTTATTTATTTGTGCTGAAAACACATTTACTCTTTAATTTTCAAAATTTATCACTTTCCAAAATATTGTTTCACCAAAAGAGAAAAGGTTTCTTCCAGTAATGGTATATTCACTTTTGGCTTTGCATAAAAAATTATCTCAAACTATCCATAAGGTAAACCTCATGTGTGCAACTGTTGATATAAGATATAAAACAAAATATGTATTTGCACATACAGTTGGAATTTAGCATGGAAAATCTGTTGTACCTAACATCTAACATTGGTCTGTTCTTATTTTGTACATTATTTGATTAGTTAAGAAATTGATAAAAAAGAGAAAACACCCAACAACATCTTGACCAGTGAGCATCAGAGGTTATTACACATTGATTGAGTCTACAGTGTGACATCCCTTGTTGAAATAATCATTAGACTTATCAACAAAGTGTCTGAATCTACACTTGGCACAACATGCTCGGTGTGATGCAGGGAGGCTTGATAAGGAACCATGACTTCATGGATAGACAGATGGCTTAGGGTTCAATGTCATGAAAGAGGCAACCATCTTAAAGGAAACAAGTGGACTAATGAAGATATATAGGATTATTTGTTTTAAACAAATTAATGCATCAATGTGTAACATTGAAAACATGTTTTTGTATTTCTGACATAGGCATCCTATCCATCTTTTTCATCCATAATTCTCTGATATTAAAAACCTTACGACCATGTAAAAGAGAGATGCATTATAATTTGTGCAAATTTAAATTCTTCAACTGCTATATTTTTTGCAAATGATCATTTTACTACTACATATAACCATTTTTGGTACACTGGTTATCTAGGTCAGGAATGATTTTACCTTAATTCCAGAAAACATGCTTATAAGTGCATACTGTGGTTAAAATGCAAATTTTTCACTCTGCTTCTTCATATACCTGGCGAAAATAGAAGAACCTCAATCCAGAAATGATGCAATAATCTGTCTACTTACAGAATAATAGGACTTTGGTAAAATCAAAGAATTTGGTCAAGTTTGGTTTGGGCATTGACTTTCTCTCATCCACAAATTCACAATTTATTATGGCTTTAGTTAAGTGTCATGTTGTCATTTCTCAGTGTTTTGATCAATTTCCTATGCAGCATTTTGAGTCTATTGAAGATAAATCATTTGAGTCTATTGCATCTGGCTGAATCCATACCTGTTTTGAGATTGAATTGCATAGGTAAATCATTCGCAAAATTATTGACAGCCCCTCTAGACACTCCATTTTAGGTCAATGTACAATTCATTGCTGGCAGAGCACTTAAACATACCCTATTGGTCTTATTACCTATATACAGTTCTCTTCAAAAATCTTCTATAGGTGGTTAAAAAACTGAACAGTTTTGATAACAACCAATCACAAAAACTCTTAAATAGCTTATAACACCATTTTAATTGCTTATTACACCACGTCTCTACCAATAACATTGGTGACAATTTTGAAAAAATTAAAAATTGGAAGAATCACATGGCCTCAGATTAATGCTTGGTAAGATACTGGGGCATGGGAAAAAGAAAAGCTTTATTATCAAAGAATGCAACAATAATTTTAACATTGAACTTTTTACACATTTATACAAATTTCCACAATTGTTTTGTTTTCAAAGTTAAAACCAAATTTGAAAAATGGCTTTTTCTGAGAAAAATAGTAAATCTTTGCTATTTATTTATAAAGTTGAAAATGTTAGTGAATATATTATCAACCATCCTGTTTCCCTTGTCAAATTTCACCAAAACAAGCACACACCACCTTAAAGGGTGCAATATCCCAAATAACGTTCCTATACTTTTACACGTAAAGTAGGGGTCTGAAAACGCTCTGTATCTCTGTAATTGGCTCATTCCAGTGGAAACTGAACCTTTTTTATTTCAAGCAAAAAATCAGCTTTTTTATTCGACCACATAAGCATATTTTTTAGTCATACATTTGTAACTTGGTACGTAAGAAGTATTTTCCAATCAGAAATTGTAAAGTTTGTCTATCCGTGCATGAATGAGCATATGTTTTGTTTCAAAAATGTCACAAACGTTACCAAAAAGTTACACCAAAATGTCACAAACGTTACCAAACGTTACAACACAAAACAATGCATTAAAATTATTCCTGGCGAGATAATGTTCTGTAATTTTTATGAAATATTTGTAAACATGTTTCCCATAATCGGTGTAAGGCGCAATAAAAAAATCGTTGACACTTCAGAGAAATTGTACTTTGAAGTTTTTCGGAGCGAAAAACCATTTCCGTGCGCGGTCACAAACATTACCGAACGTTACATGAACTTTACTCAGGATTTTGGCAATTGATTTAATTTTCAAACATCTACATGTCTTGACCCCACCAGTGAGCACCATTATCAACAACAAACTCGTTGATATAATGTTTTTGCTAGGTTCTGTGGCCATTTAAAAGTGAAATTTCTCGATTTTTCGGTCACAAACGTTACTTTGGAATGAGCCAATTAGTGATTCAAGCATTCTAGATTTAACTTTGTTTTCAAGTTTTGAAGCAAACCTTTCAGAAATCATCAAAGAAACAATATGGTGGCCGGCTTGTTTTCCCGATATATCAGGCGATATTTTGTAATGTTTTTGCCGGCCTGTCATGAAAAAGCCCGACTTGACTGAGTATTTCTAGAGACACGCATATTTGTTCCATCTTTAATTTCATTATAAAATGTTCTGTGGTGCTGATTTTTTCTACACATTCACAACATAAAATCAAAATGAAACATTGTCCCGTATTATTTCTATATAAATGTAATTTAATGTCCTATTCCACCTTTGTGGTTTAAAAACAGGCAAATTTGCCACTAGCGTCACTACGTGTAGCGATTTACGATATTGCGACCTTAAAACTTTGTGGTGCTAAATTAATAACCTGCTAACTAAAATGATTTAAGTATAGCCCTGCCCATGTGAAATTTTCTGCTGATGATTTACACTCTATTTTTTGGTAATTGCGTTCAAGCATATTGAGAAATTTTGATCAAAACCTTCAGAAATGACAAAAAGTATAATTTTGTTTTACATGTTATTCTTGGGTATGAGGCTATTCTCTAAAAGTGTGTATTGATGCAATAAGTAAGGAAAGAGGTTAAGTTTTTGCTTCATAGATTGCAGATAACTCAAAAGAAATTCCATTTGCCCTTTTAATCTGCTAATAAAGCCAATTTTAAGATTTCAATTGGGGGGGAAGTAATTAGCATTGTCTACAACAATAATCAATAATGAGAATATTTACATATTTTAACATAAAGGGATTGAATTTGGCAATGACACTTTGCATGCTTTCATTATTACCGCTAACACTTCAAATGATGTCAAAATCCCAATATATCTGGAAATTAGTTTGGGGATGATGCTGAACTTGTCCAATGCACCTTTAACTTTAAAAAAATCCACTTGCATTATCATATATCCTCCAATCCATATTTGCCTTGATAGTTAATGTCATGGGTTAACCACTCCCCGCACTCCTATAATTGACTTGCCTTCAAGACATTGAAATCTATAAAACAAAATTCTATTATATAGATAATATAGCATTAAAAAGGTCTCCAAATTTCAGTCATAAACAAAGTTGTTCAGTCTTAAATATGAAATTGTGCAGTTTACAAGATTCTCTGTTTGTTTGCATTTTATTTTGTATTTTTTCAGTTTTGCTAGCATTCTAGCAGGAATTTGATTAACCAAATGTTGAATTTTGGTTTTGCATACAACTATTGAGAGATAGATACATGATTGTATGACAAGTGTTAAAGCCTAACACATAGATTTACAGGGGAGTTTTTGCCCATGATGCATTGCATCTTGTCATAATGTGCGAATATTGAAAACACGAAAACACGCTTTGCATGCAGGTTGGCATATTATTTGCATAAAGTATTATTTGTGCAGTTTGTCGCTACGTGCAAACGAATCTTGGCACTCAAGAGTTGATTTTGGTGGGAAGTGAGTGGATCAGAATACCACCAATTTGAGCCCTACGGTTGTTGACGCCATCGCATACAAAGTCTGGTATCTACCCTGTAAATCTATGGATTAATCACAAGTTTTTGGCAGTCAACTGACAGTCGGATTTTGAAATAAGGCTTTTTAAAATTCAGCAATGTAGAAAACCATAATAATGTTGTATTGACCTGGCAAGCTCTGATCTAATTGCAACCATGACTCTGAAAGGCTTGAAAAATATATATATAGCCTTTGAAAAGGATACCATGACTGACACAAGGAAAGTTAGAGAGGCAATCCATATCATACCAAACATTAACACTTCAGAAGGATATGAACTCACTACAAGTTTTAATTCTTTGTTGAGATCTACAATTAAAACACCACTCCTGGAACAACTTCTAGAGACATTGTATCTAAACACCTCACAGGGACCAGCTTGGTCTTGAAATTATCTGGGAAAATATTATTCCGGTGAGTGCAGTAGAAGTTTTAATGTTCAATTTATGTTTTCAAACAATTTAAAATAATGAAATAATCTTGGTTAACTTTAAAATGTACACGACTTTTTTGCTTTAACCTCTAAAAATAAGGTATACACAGTTACTTGAAGTGTTATATAAGTACTGTGTAATCTTGAAATCTCCCCTGAGTGATATCAATGTCTGCTTATATCTCTTTACCTTTCCCTCATGGGACAAAATATGGGAAAATCCCTCATACAGTTCATATTGATTCCTAAGACTCCTAAGGCTCAGCTTACAATATAAATTTCCCTTCTTTATCATATCTTTTGAACGCATTGTCTGAAATACTGTGCCTGCTGGCTATTCATCATCCTGTATGAATTGTCCAGTTTGTTCATTTGTTTAAAACAAATTATTTGGAGTATTACTTTCACATTGAAATAGATGCACATTTTATTTGAAAGGAAACTGAACAATGTTATGAACAAACATATATGAAAGCATCTACCAAAGTCAAGGAAGCATTCTGTTTTCCAAAAATTACTTTTGCAATTCAACATCATAGTCAGGCTCACTCTTCTTCTTCTGGTGTTGGGCACTTAAGTGCAAAGCTGGTGCTTGGGAACATTTGAAAATTGATAACGGAAAAACAACAATCATTCACAAACTGGCACTTTGCTTAAGATTCTGCTAGATATTTTTATTAAGATGAGAATCTGTTAAATTGAAAACATTTAGAATTTAATTCATACGTTTTCAGTTTTTGTTGTTCAAAGGTATTCAAACACACTACAGAGTTGTTCATTGCAAATCAACAACTCTGCTTCGGATGCGTCGGCACATTTGCATCATAAAAATAAACAAATGCATGGATGCATTGTTGTTGACTTGTGATTAACAACTCTGTAGCGTATTTGAATACCTATATATCCTATATGAATATATATATGCAGCATATATATATATAAGTATATAAGAGAATAATACAAATAGCAATATATTCTGTACATTTAACGAGGATTAAATTGCATTTTTGCAACTTGCTTATTGTCATTGCAGCAGTTATGCATGAAGTGTTTGAAATGATACTGAATCTAGTTAAAAATCAAAATCAATTCAAAAATAAAATCACAAGTTAATCAAATCAACCTCACGTTCAAATAAAGTAATATATAATACCCTAGAAACTCAATATATGTCACCTTTTTCCAGTTTCAGTTTTTTTACTTCATTGAGACAATTTGGTTGAGAAATTATGACACATTAATATCACTTCTGATTTAAGACGAATATGCATTATGTTTAAGCATCTTCTCAGAGAAATAAATCTGTTGCTATCATTGTTAACCCTTTCCAGTCTGACCATTTTTTCTGCCCCAGGCTGACGCCATTTTACCTGTAATCTGACACCTAAAGTAAATAAAATTTATCTTTAGAAATATTCTACATAATTCAATGAAACATCAGCCTAATAGACCGTTATGAACTGTATACACTGCCTGTGATAGTGTTTTGGAAGATAAGAGGTAGTGAAAATAGTTATACTTCAGTGTTAGTTAGGGTGTCGCTCAGACGCCCTACGCCTGAGCTGGCAGTAATTTATGGCGTCGCTCAGACGCCCTACGACAGGAAAGGGTTAAGGCAATGTTTGAAGCAAAACATGACGTGCCACATACTGGGTTTCTACAGTATTATCTTACAGAAATCATGAATGAATTATAAAATGTTGTACTTACAAAAATGTACATGGACTGCTTCATGTAGTATCAATACAATATGTATACTTAATAAATGAAGACTCCTCATTTCTGATTTGGTAGGGCCTATACCCATGTATACTAATGATATAAGCAAAGCATTAGCTTATTTCACCTGTACACAGATTACAAGAGTCAAGATTGTCATGATTGGATTTTCATCTTATCCATCCAAATTGCCATATACGGCTATTTCATCTGAGTTCTTATTAAATATATATTAAACAAATAATTGAGCTAGCTTGACTTGTTCATATATCACACACATGCAGGACCAACTTTGTGATACTCCTCTGTTCAAATACTATTTGAAGCAAAATTTGTCAGTGTACAAACCCATCTTTAAATGTAAAGTATTCTTTAGTAAATCTTGTTCAAGCACTTACTTGTGACAGGATAAGATGTATAAGGTTTTTTAATAAATCCAACATGCGAGGCATTTTGTGTAAGTTATTGTCCTGACTTGTCTAAAAGTTACATAAGAGCACTTATACCTTGCTTGAATATTCATCTGATTTGAAGAGATCTGATATATCATTTCCTTATATAAAAAATATGTAGAGCAAAACTGAGCAAAACTTTCTATCAATAAAATAAAAGAATCACAAATTTTTAAATCTTCTATCATACAACTTACCTATTAAGGGAAGGATTCTAAGGGATATATTATCAAATGAAGAACTATGGAGATTAAGGCCATGGATGGTATCTATTACAGCTAGCACATTATAATCTTATTGGATATTCACAGACGTTTAAAGTAAAAATTAATATTCAAACAATTGAACACTTGTGTTCTGCCAGATAGTTTTTTTTTCTACACTTTCAGCAATCCAGGAATACATACGGGTTTTCTCAAACACCACACCTAAAATGCATCAATCCTTCTCTGATCTGCAGCAATGATTGGCCTTGTTGGACTAATCTTATCTTAGTAGCAATACTAATTGCTACCAAAAACAAGTGTGCTGTTGGAGGAAGCTGCTATGTATTCCATGGATTGCTCGGAGGAAAAAAAAATATCCTGCGTGATATAGAATGATCCACTTTTCATACTGCATGAAACACAAGCTTTGATATTTTAGTCATATTGCTAGAAAGAAAGGAGACAATCTTAAGAAGGTTATTATGTTTGGAACAGTTCTGGGAAAGAGGAATAGAGGAAGGCAAAGACTGGGAAGGACAGATGGCATTGCATTAATTACCAACATGTCCATATACAGTTGAAACAACAAAGACCAAGATTATCGCAACTGGAGAGTCTTAATGAAAAAGGTCATGATTACTCAGGCATCAGAAGAACAATGAAAACGATGTCAAATTGCTAAAGAACAAGAACAAAGCACATAACATCTTGGCTATGCATACTTTTTACTTGAACTTCCAACACTTTCAAACCCAAATGATTTCCTATTAATCAAGCCCCTTACCAATTTCAAATAGAACTACTAATATTTTTCCAGGAAAGGCCCCTTATCTAGATTAAATAATGTAGTTCATCATTCGGACAAACTCTTACGATGTAGAAAGGGATGCTCCTAAAATAGCAGGATAGTTTGTTTTTGAGATAAAATTAATCAGACACTCTTTTAAAAGGTTGATTCCACTATGATAATTATTAAAATAGTTTATCAAGGTGGTTTTGATGGTTAATTTTTGTAGCATTTTACTGTTGTATGAGCCCTGTTGGTTGTATTATATACCATTGCACTCCACTAATAACTTTTTGGATAATCACAGAAGCTTTAAGTAAAAAATGAATATGCCAGCAACTGAATAATAGCATTTTAGTCAGAAAACATTTTCATACACTTTAAGCAATCCAGGAATACATAGGAACTTCCTCCAACACCACATCTCAAATGTATCAACCCTTCTCTTTATTTGCAGCAATGATTGGCCATGTTGGACTAATGTAATGTTGGATCAATTACCAACATGAGCCTTCATGAAAAAGGTCATGATTACTCAGGCATCAGAAGAACAATGATGAAAACGATGTAGAATTGCTAAAAACGGTTATCAATGGTGCAAGCAAAACACATAACATCTTTAAGCTATTCATACTTTTCACTTGAACTTCCAACATTTTCAAACCAAATGATTTCCTATCAAGCAAAGGCCCCTTACCAATTTCAAATAGAACTACTAATCTTTAACCTGCAAAAGCCCCTTATCCAGATCAAATAATGTGATTAATCATTTAGGTTAATCAACCTTAATTCTTTAATAAATAAGTTGACATTTCTGGATAAAACCTCGCCATGTAAATATCCTATGACATTTAGACTCTATTGAGTTTTGTTTTGTGACATTTATTACTGCGGTAATTGTTAAGCCTGTATACATGTGTCTGAATCCTGACTTTTATTTACACAATTAAACACAGAGCACAAGAGGTCTTATCAGAGGCCAATTTTAATATCAACAAATTTAGTGATGGCTGCCAACGGAATAATTGTTATTAGGCTTAAATACTCAAGAGCAAAAAGTTTAACCCATTATCAAATGGTCATAATTCTTTCAATCTGTAAAAATACAACATTCATGCAGTGAATACAATTCTTAATATGGCAGATTGATAAATCAATCCCTATTTATGTGAGATGAAAACACATTTACTGGTTTTTTTCCCAAAATTTCTTTATCACTATCTAAAATATTTTTTCACCAAAGGAGAAAAGGTTTCTTCCCGTAACAGTGTTTTCACTTTTGGCATTATGTA
>JXSR01S027384.1:6056-16400 GCA_000969725.1 Ophiothrix spiculata | reverse complement strand
TTGGCAGAAGCACATTTGCAACATCTCCAACAAAGCCACCAGAATGCTTGGTCTCCTTCGGCGAAATCTTCAGAGCTGCCCAAAGAGGACACGTGAGCAGGCCTATACTAGCCTTGTAAGACCACACCTCGAGTATTGTAGCACGGTTTGGAGCCCGCACACCAAGAAAGATATCGCCAAGGTCGAAAGCGTCCAACGCCAAGCTGCCAGATTTGTCCTGCAAATATACCAGCGTAAAGACAGCGTTTCCTCCATGCTGAAAGACCTTGAGTGGAAAACCCTCGAATGGAGAAGGAATGCTGCAAGCTTGGCTATGCTGTACAAGATCAAGCACGGATTGGTTGCCATAAACCCAGCACTCTACTTGTCACCAATGATAAGAAGCAACACCAGATATTACCACCATCAGAAATATCAAATTATCACCAGTAGAACTCAAATTTGTGGTAACTCCTTCTTTCCAAGAACTGTTTTCATATGGAACTCTCTACCTGCAGCGGTATTGACTTCACCCTCCTTGGATGTCTTCAAGGGAGGGGTTGCGTCCAGTTTGTAATCTGCTGTGGATTTTTACTTGCACCAATTTTCATGTTCATCAAGTTCAGCACACCGGAGTTCGTCTTTAGTTCGTCATATGTCTTCGTTTTTCGATTGTCTTCACTCTTCACCTTATATTTTGTTGGAGGATTCCACAAGCACTTCTGCACTGCACGAGATCAGCATACACTCACCCTTGGCATAATGTCCTAACTTCAAGGATCCTGCTGAGTATCGACGTAAACGTAAACGTGACCATGTTTTCCGAAGTTTTCCGATCGCTGTTTGAAAAGGTATATTGGTAGCTACCTGCCCTGGGGAGGCACTGACAAAGAAAGGTGATACAGGGTATGTGTGACCCTCAATACCCCCTTTTCACGCCCTGCCTGCTGCCTCCCTAGACTCCCATTTTAAGCACAATCTTTACACAAGCTCTATTTTCAAAATTTTGAAATTTAGTTCCTGAGACGCCAAATTAGAAGCAAACTTTAGGAAATGTTTGCTACCAGAGCTTAAAATTAACCCAAAAAATTAGTTCTTAAGAGTCACTCTTGGAACAATCTAGTTCTCTAGATCACGTTTTCAGAGCTTATCTTTCATCTCTCAGACTAAGGTTTCAAATAGGGCCACACACCCCTACCAAAACTAAATTTGCATGCCCCAACCCCTGGCAAACTGATTCTTTCAAACGTACCAAGTGTAAAACAAAATCATACACAACTAAAATGGTCAATATTTATGTTATCTCATTATGTAACTTTCATGTAAAAACAATTAAGTTGAGAATTATTATAGTAGGACAGATTTTCTAAAAATCTATTAAAATTAGGGAGTGTGGCTTTATATTGGAATTTAAAATGACGCTTTATGAATAGTGTCTTTTGATTTTCTCTAAATATTATGCGAAATTACCATGACATTCGGACTATTTGAACTTTAATCGCATGTCCTTGCTATTTTTTCACACAGAAATCAATCAATGATTTATGTGTAGTTTAAAAAGTTCGTATTGACACAAGGTATGGCAGGAACAGGGAGGTGCAACACTTTCCTGGTAGGAACAAGGAAGGAAAATATAGTATTTTGTGAACTTCAACACTATTAACTGATCCCGTTTGTTGCATGTGTTCTAGGACCACATCTTATGAAAAATGGAATTTTAACCAAACAAGCTTTGGCTAAAATTTATGACACAATGTGTCATCATTGTGTAATGTAAACTAATCTGGTTGTTTCTATATAGTAATCCTCAATTTACATATTTTTAATATGAAAAAAAAATTCAATACCCTTCTAGGCCTATTAAGCTTTGCCATTTACAAAGTGTCCCTGCCATACAAGGTCTCATTTTTTAACCTGGGTACATTTTGGGTAACATTGACATTTTCACATAAAATTGGACCCCTTTGCAGTAAATGCACTATAACTCAAAAAGTTTACATTTTAAGAAAGGAAAAGTATATATATTCTGAAAGCATATACTATGACGCACACAGATAAGGCAAAATAATTGTGATTATACAGGGTGGCCCAAAAATATACAGGGTGAAACAAACAAAATCTTGTAAAAATTACAGGTTTAGGCAAATGGTTCCATATTTTATATGAACTGATGAAAAAATATCAAACATATTCCTGATACTGTTCATGGATATGCCCATCCAGGGATATGCAAATTAAGTTTCAATGTGCAACCGTTAGATGTTATACAGGGTGTCTAAAAATTTCAATTTTTTTAAGCCAAATAATGCTATTAATAACTTAAAGGACCCCGATTAATAAATATTAGCAAGTAAAAGGTAACTTTTATATAAGAATGAAGTATCTGTGCACCCCTAAATAAAACATTCATGTTTAAATTAACCTCAATGCCCAATAAAAAAGTATTAATTACACATACAGGGTGGTCCAATCAGGTAAAATATAGTACCGTTATCATAGCACCCATAATTACTAGAAAATAAGTTTTTTTTAGTATGAATATATGCTGATACAAAGTTTTCAAATTGTAAGAGTAGTATTATTGAACTTTAGAGAATATTGAGGACACAATATAACATACAGGGTGACACAAATTATCACCATTGCTCACAGGGCATATGAGTATGCAAATGTGTATGTACATGAACATTTGCATTTTTTTTTTTGGAGATTTATGATGGACAGGTCTACTATCATGAAGCTGTTTACAACTGTTTACAACATAATTAAATTGACAGATAAAACTGTTCATCTAGTTACACCAAGTAAACTTAGTCATAAAAATTGAAGAACTTGTCATTTGAATAATTTCCGCTCTTTCATAATAAATCAATTATTTCTATTAATTACCTCTTAATTGAAATGTGTTGTTCTATTATACTTCAATATTTTATTAAGAATCACATCAAGAGTAAAACCAATGAAGTTAGTGCAAGTTGTATCCAATGTTGCATCTTATTTGTTACAGTATAGCCACTAATACTCTTTTCCTCCTCCGCATCCGCCACCACCCTGGACTAATTATATTTAACGAACCACAGTAATTAACAGAAACATTTTAGAATTTTTTTCTCTTTGGAAACTAAAAGTCAATTAGTTACTCTTTAAAATAAGACTAAAATTAAGTCCCTATGATGAAAAATAAGAAAAATACATACGTTTTAAGCAACGAAATGTTGTGAAAATGTTACTCCACCACCTTTTTTGTGTACCCAGGATAAAAAACACGACCACAAGTGATATTTTCAATATTTTCTTGTAATGTGATTGCAGTGAGAAAAAATCACTCTTAATATAATTTTACAGAAGAAGTGACCGAGGTAGGTGTATGATCATATGTTGCAAACAAAATCTGATGTATGCACTAATGTTCATCGAAACTAAATCAAATACTAAACTTCCTTTGTGTGAATAATATGACTACTTAGGTAGCAGTTGTGTGCCTTTTGGACAAGGAAACACAGGACAGTTTGATTTCATTCACATTATGTAATTAATTGGAGAACAAGTTTCATCATGTTCACATTCAAGCTGATATACAATTAGGCTTTTGATACATTTAGCAAGCGCCATCTTCATAACTTAATAAAGGAATCTTATCAGAGAACCAAGCTTTCAATACTCTACAGCAAGTGCCATCTTCAGAACCATTAAAGGCATCCATATTAGAGCTGAGCATTCGATACAATGCCAAATGTCATCTTCAAAGCTAATAGATATATCAAAATGGATGTTTGCTACTGTGATGAGCAGCTGAAACATTTGACTGTAAGAATAAAAAATTGAAGGTGATGGGTAGTGGATATAACCACGCTTTTACAACTTGACAGCAAACTAAATCCAGTTGAACACAAAACAACAGCATCAGCGATCCAAAATGGGTAGACAACTTTACTTTGTAAGTATATTCATTGTAGTTGGAGTCAATTTGCTACACTTATTGGGATGTTTAGCAATAAATACACAACTTCTTTGTGCTTCAACTTCATGTAATAAAAATGAAACCGGAGATATACAAACTATCGATTCATTTACATCATGTGGATCATGCAAAGTTCAAGTAGACACAGTTGGACTAAATGGTCTGCATATTGATATCAAATCAATTCCACTGTGGTCACAATCTCATTATCTTTACTTCATAAATGGCGGAATCATGACTGGATTTACATTACATCCCAGTCCATGTAGTTTAACATTTCCTTCAAATGAGATTACAATTCATTTCCAAATGGACGCCACGTTCACAATCCGAGAACCATCGCAAGCAAGTACAGATTGTTTTACCAACATCACTGCATGTACTGACTGCACATATCTGACCAGGTTTGATTCTGTACACAAAATTCAGTTTCTGGAACAAAATGCTATCATTGAGACCAAATATTCTTTCCCTACCCTCAATCACTGGTTCGGAGAAAAAGAAGTACGGGGAATGTTACCTAAATGTCCTTATCAATGTGTGTGTCATTTACACTATAAGAAACTGGTAGTACAATGTGATGGCAAAATAGCAACTATGCTTCTCATCCAACCTGATATTACACCATTGACGTCCATAATAGAATATATACAGAGCAGACCTCCTTTAAATGTCCTTGAAGCATCTCACAGGCAAATACAAACAGTTGACATGAATTCCTTCGATGATTTGGATTTTGTAAATAGACTGAATTTGGACGACAACCTGATAAGTCATATAGATACTGGAACATTCGGCTGGTTCCAGCTACTTATACTAACAATGGCAAACAATAAGCTTACAGAGTTGCAACCTGATATCTTCAATGGACTGGCATACTTATCTTTCTTAGATCTACATGGTAATCAGCTAACCAGTCTACATGCAGATTTATTTCAACCATCCAAGTTCTTCCTAACAGCACTGGAACTGAGCAGAAATAATCTGAGTCAGTTAAACCCAGAGAGTTTTCGGTCACTCAAGAAAATAAATGCTATAATCCTAGATGACAACAACATATCAGCCATTGAGCCTCAAACTTTCAAAGATTCGGAATATCTTTGGTGGTTATATTTGGATAATAATACATTGACTGAAATTGTACAGGGAACATTCTATGGATGTGAAGGTCTTCTGAGAATTAATCTGAGTGGTAACAAACTCACACAATTACACCCAGACATGTTTAAAGGAGCAGAGACTGTGAGAGAACTGAACATTGCAAGAAATAACATTGCCTTCTTGCAGCCAGATACTTTTCACAATACATCTGATCTACTTCTTTTAACCTTAGATGACAACCAATTGGAACAACTTGACCTCCGACCTTTTGTTGGTTTACAGAAATTGCTTGGTTTGTCCATTTCAGGTAATGATATAAGATCTATAGAGCATGGGATATCAGATGAACTTCATTCAAAATTCAGTAAAGACTTGAATGTAACTAGTATATTTCCAAAACTTAAGTTCATAAACCTCAAAAGTAATCAGATTCAGAAAATTGATAAGAAAGTGTTTCAAGAAATGCCAATAGTGAAGGCTATATGGCTAAGGGGAAATCCATTAAAACAAGTAGATAAGAACACATTTAGGCCATGACAGCGCAATGATACATATATACTTGTAGATGAACCAGCAACGTGCTGCTTTATAGATAAGGCACAATGCAAAGCCAAAAATCCAAGACAACCATATTTGACCTGTCTTCGACTTCTTCCGTATCATTCTGTCAGAGTTTTCATGTGGATTTTTGGAATCTTTGCTTTCATTGGAAATCTCTCTGTGTTGTTGTGGCGATGTATAAAGAAAGGAAGAGAGAATATAATTCAAGTTCTTTTGATTGAGAATCTTGCTGCGTCTGATTTACTCATGGGTTTGTACATGTTGATAATAGCATCAGCTGATGCGTACTATGTGCAGTATTTTCCATCTGAGTCTGACAATTGGAGGAATGGACCTTGGTGTAAACTAGCTGGGACTGTCTCAGTCCTTTCTAGTGAAGGTTCTGTCTTCTTTATTACTCTCATAAGCATTGATAGGTTATTGGCTATTAAGGATCGTGGCAGGTACAGACTAACAAAACGATCAGTAACAATAGCTCTGGTGTGTCTTTGGTCCTTTGCACTTCTTCTTAGTATAATACCAACAAGTATCAGTGGAAGGAATCCAGACTTTTATGATGTTTCTGAGGTATGTATTGGTCTTCCTTTAGTTAGGGCTCCAGTGTACTTAAACAAAACAGTGACAATTTCCACTGCAAGAGATGACAGTTATGTTGTGGAGTACATCTACCCTGAAACAGGATCCAGTCCTGGTCTTTACTTTTCCATTGTTCTGTTCCTTGGCATAAATTTTTTGTGTTTCCTTATCGTAGCTGTAAGTTACATTTGGATATTCATTTTATTCAAGAAAACGACAGCAAAGACCAAGACCACCAGGACCGATCAAGAGATTAGTTTAGCCATCAGAATGGGGGCGATCGTATTGACGGACTTCATATGCTGGGCTCCAATTGTGATCATAGGGATTTTGGTGCAGTCTGCTTTTATAACCATCTCCCCGGTGGTGTATGTCTATATTGTTGTGTTCATCCTTCCCATCAATTCAGCTGTGAATCCATACATCTATACTATAGCTATCGTCATATCAGACTATAGGGCAAAAGCTAGGTCTGGGACTAGGAATAAACCTAAGACTGAAACTAACAAAGAGAAAACAAAAGGGGCAAACTCCAAGATAAATGATGCAAGTAGTAGCAGTGGCCATCACTCAGACGGGTCAAATCAACAATCAACTTCATTATAAACTTCACCAAAAGTAGATATAAATGAGATTCTGAAAATATGATAGATAATAACAAAAGCAATAGTGTTTGCTGAAACGTACACATGTAAGTGGATCTTTTGGACCAGTCTTAACTTATTACTCATTTGTGATGGCTCACCCCGAAAGGGGGATTTTGCAGATGATATTAATTTTGATTTTATCAGTTCATCTGTTATATCATTTTCTAAGCTTTATAATGACACCTTACTTGTTGAAATTGATCTAGGCAATCAAATTTATAACAGAAAATGTGCTGAAAATTCTTATTATTTTCTTTATTTTTTGCTGCCTATTTTCCCCAGTTTCTGGAAAATTGTTCTGTCGCAAAGTCCCCCTTTTCGGGGTGAGTCATCACATTTATTTATCCTACCGATCCTAATGAATCTGTTTAACGATATTAGTCTTTAAGACATTTCACCTGAAGAATGTCGAGAGCTTCATACTAAGCGTAGGTCATTGTCAGTCCGACACCCTACTTTGCATTCTATCAGGAGTTGCCGTTCCTTTTTACTATATTTGCTAAGTTACATTGTATTCTCTGTAGTGTATTAATTTTGGTGTTTATGTATTTTACTGTATTTAATTAGTATATTTCGTAGACGTTCAGTATATTTTGTATTTTAGCGCCTAGAGGCCGCCTTGTGCATGCATAAGTGCGCTTTTAAATCCCTTTTTATTATTATTATTATTATTGTTTAAAACCCTGTGAGTCCTGCTACTAAGTTCCAAGTTCTTTTTAATTATTTTGCAAATAATATGTGCATATTGTTAATAATATGTTTTCTTTGTGAATGTGTACAAACAATAAATTTGGGATCGGGACCCGGGAATTCGAGTCCCGCCCGTGAGAGTCGGGACTCGGGAACAAAAAAATGTTCCCGATTCCCGAAAGTGGTACCAATTTAAAAGTACCAACTTTTCATTTTCGTAGTAGGTGTAATTGAACTTACAATTTACGTATGCAAGCTGTAGAAATCGAATTTTAATGTATTTCCAATGATCCGAAAGTAGTGTTTTACCGGTACACGAACGCAAGATTCGTGTTCCGTAAGAAATATGCTGTAGACGAAAACACGAAACAAACGAAAGCTGTCCGATAAAATGTCATTTTATCAACAAAAAAATTACGCTTCGATCGCGAAAAATGAACCTGTTTTGTTTATATTAGTATTGTCACTAGATGGCGATGTTCTTATTTTCATAAACTACTAACTATCACACTTACACATGCGCAGTTCATAACAAGATCAAATCACCGAGTCACGCGATCTTTTCCCACCGGTACTAGTAGCATTGCATTGGAGCAACGTAAAACTGGGTACCGCTAAAATTGCGCCGTTTACTTCCGGGTTTTATTTGCGTAAATAACATAAAAAAAGCAACATTTGATCTTGATTTTATCGCAATAATCTTTACTTTTCCTTCATTTTATAATATTTTTGGTTGCAACAATGTATTAGTAAAAGTTTTGGTCTATAACAGTTCGAATTATAGTAATGCAATAACAAATTCTCCATGTAAAAATTGAACTGTGTCAGTACACGAAACACGACCAACAAGCTTAGCTAGTGGACAAAAAGAACACAGCGCAACATCGAGCTAAGTCCTAGTTCGTTCGACACACAAATTTCACATTGAAAATAATAAAACTAAAGGACATCGTCATTATTTTAAAAACATTTCTTACGGACTAGTGGTTTGGTAAGTCTGAAAATCTGTATCAAATTGTCAAAAAATGACAGCATTACAAGTTGCCATATTCGACAGTCTAACACACATGACATAGTACATGCAATGAAACACAGATTTTGCTTACGTGAACGGCACTCTCATATTTCGGGATTATTTTCGGGAATCCCGAGTCCCGCCCGAAAAACCAACTCGAGTCTCGGGAGCAATAATTCCCGAAACTCCCACCCTAAACAAACAATCGACAGATCTATATTAGTAGAAGAGATGAAAATGTATAATTTGCAATATTGAGGACAAGTTTTTTTCAAAGAGTATATAATTTTAATTATTGTTAATATTAAACACAAAAATCAAATTTAAACAATAAATTCTATTGTTGTTTCAAATAAAAATTTGGACATGAAAATTCAGAGGTATGCAACAATCAGCCGATTAATGCACACAAACTCTTTTAATGACTGTCTTCAAATGTTTAAAGAATGAATATCCATCATACTTATCTTCTCAATTTGAATTTGTGCACAATAACCATAATCATATAACTAGAAATCATACTTCTAACACATTGATTGTTCCAAAATTCAAATCGAATTCAGGCCAGCGTACATTTCATGTCCGGGCAGCCTATGCATGGAATTCTCTGCCATCAACAGTAAGGACTCAAATGGAAAACATGACTGTAGGCCAATTTCAATCAAAAATTAAAGCTGTTTAAGCCTGTGCTTTTCATATTTTTGTATAGATTGAATATTATGCTGAACTTGTGTATATATATATGCTGTAAATATGATATAATATTGTAAATATTGTGAAATATATTTTGTTGCTATGTTTACAATGAGGGCCTGCTTGAAAAGCAGTGCTTGTCACTGAAGCAGTATAACCCTCAATAAAGAAAGAAATAATAATAATAATAACAATAAAACCAATATGACCATACGGAGAAGTAAATAAATCCGTATTTTTCAAATAATTACCACATACCCAATGTTTGTGAATATTCAAATGATCTTATATCCAATGTTTAGACATGTGGTAACAACAAAATTAGCCCAAAATGATGAACATTCATGTACAAAAATATTAATACGCAGTGATTAGGCCTTAATTATTTTTAATCCATCATTACTTGTGTCTTACACAATACAAAACCACACTGTAGTAGACTACAAGGGATATAATTACAAGATCTGGTAACATGCAGAATCTGATTGCTTGTTGCATTAAAGTGTTTGTATAGTTTGGTAACCTGTATCATGTTGATAATAAATGGTGATATATTATTTAGTCTTTTTGACTTCTTTTATCAGTATTTTTTTTTTTTTTTTTGATCTGGATCTGGATTGGTTTGTCGGTAGTACACCCTATGCGCAACATCACCAGGGTTGTCACCAGCTAACTTTTAGTGCCGGGTAAAATTTGTGTGAAATAGTAAGAAAATAGAAATTTTGATAATAATTGGTTAATTTTTTATTGATTCTTCAATGATTTTGTAACTTTTGAGCCTTGAGTGCCGGGTATTTTGTCTCAAAATCAACCTGAGAGCCGGGTGAAAAGTAAGAGTGCTGGGTGGTCCCGCCCGCCACCGCCCGGTGTAGTGACAACCCTGAACATCACCAATTTAGCATCTCCAGTGAGTGGTCGTGCACAATTTAAATTACATAATTTTGGATGGCCTCTCTAAAACTGTATTTAGCTTAGTGTCTGTGAACTGTTCATGGGTTGACATTCTGTTACAACATGAGAGCTATGGTGCAAATATGTGATTGGAGCTTGTGGTCTCATGTAGGGCACAGATCTGATGACGTTAACCCTTTTTTGTCTCGCCTGAAAATTTTTCAGGAAGA
>JXSR01S027383.1:32746-55054 GCA_000969725.1 Ophiothrix spiculata | reverse complement strand
CGCTATGTGGTCATGACCCTTCAGGGCCACGGTACACAAACATTCAAGTTTTTATAAAGAATATGGATTTAAAACAAATATTTAGAATGTGCACAATACTTATCTGTTAAGTTAAAAAGAGGCTATTTTCATGAAAATTCAGGTAACGAAGATAATCAGCATATTTAACACTCTGTTGAGGATTCAGTTGAGTACATACACTCTTATTTTTTTAATCTTTTGAGTAAAATTTTACTCAACGGTCACAGCTCATTGAGGAGTAAAATCTTACTCGATATTGAGTAAAATCTTACTCAACATTGAGTAAAATCTTGCTCGGTTGAGTCAATACTACTCAACGTTGAGCACATCTTACTCAATGTTGAGTATAGTTTTCCCAACGTTAAGTAGGATTTTACTCAACAAAATGAGCTGTGACTGTTGAGTAAATTTTTAATCAACAAGAGTAAAACATTTTTAAGAGTGTATGTGGCTGTCCAGCCCGTATGAGCTGTAAATGCAAGAAACTTCATTTTCCGCTACAGGTGAAAATACATGTAAAGGTCGTAATATCATATGCCGAAATTGAATTTTTGACAGATTCATATCCCTTGTGCTTACTACGAAATGCCAGCAAAACACAAACACAGATAAGGTTCTTAATATTGTAATGCATTCATTTACAGGCTACAGGATCAAATACCCGTATAATTGCTAACTTAGAACAAAACATTTTTGACCACAGAAATTACACATTTTGTTTTTAACTTTATCTGGTACTCACTTTTCAATACATGCAAACATTTTGTATCAGAAAATGAGAATTACTGTCAAGAGGGTTTTATTGACAAAGGAAAATGGATCTTGCAAAATTAAATTTTAACACGAATTTCCAAATACTTTCTTGCCTCAGGCACGGCATAGCTTTGCTTGAAACATTATCGTTAGGCTTTAGACACGTATCGCCAATATACTTCAGCATCTGAGATAACATAAAACATCTTCACATCTTTATTGTAAACAGCGAATTGCTGTACTTTTTTTTATTTTCAGCACTAACATTTTACATGTGAAATTTCGCTAAAATAATCTAATACCACGCATTTCATTACAAGTGTTCTCACAGTATTCAAATCGCGGATCAATTCATAAATATATAACTATATCGTTTGTATAAAAGGAAAACGAGTTCTACAATATTTTCAAATTAACAACATTAGCAAATATCAAGCTTATGTTTCGGCATGATATTAGAATAACCTCTTAATGATTGTACTGTACTGCGCAGAAAAAAAAATGCTGATACATTTACTCTTGAAAAGGATCAAAGTTGTCAATTGGTCAACAGAAACAAAACGCACATTCAAATAGTAAGAATTGAATGCAGAAATCAATGTAAATACGTTATAACACAACATATCCTTTCGGAATGCAATGCAGAGTTCCGTACCAACCTATCCTGCCAGGTGTAATATACATCTCTTTAGGCTATATCAATTAATATGGTTAACGTCTCAACCTCCTGATTTCAAGACAATTGGCATTACACTTATATAAGGAAAAGAACAGTCTGCAACACTCCAGGCTACAATAATGCATTCACACTGAAAGCCGTTTTTGTCTGATTGAAAATGTCAGTTGTTGAATGTGAAAAACTAAGGAGCACTGCCTTTTAAAGCGTAAGTGTTTTTTCAATTTGAAAAAACGGAATGTGATTTAAGAATAAAATTTAAAATAATAGTAATTCAACTACTTGTAATATATAAAAATCGTGTGTGTCATTGTCTACAATTTTCTTCCAACTACAACGAACAAAGTCATTTAAGAAAATATTCTTAGATAAACTTGTCATGTCATTATATACTTCCCCGATGTAAATGAATTTGTTGCAAGGTTTGTCATCAGGTAGTTAAAACATGTCAAATAATCATACCTGACAAGATTTGGTTACTAGTAAGTGTTAACAACTATGGGGTACTTTAAAAGCCTGTTTATATACGGAATATAAGCACCTATAAGCTAAAACAACCAAAGAAGCTAAAATAAAATCCATGTTCTCTTGGAAACAATTCAGTAATGTTTCTAAAGGAAGGCGGTGCTTCGGTTTATGAGGAAATTATAAAGTAAAACATCAACAACAAAAATCATGAAAGAACTAAAATAGCCGACTATATCGTCAAAGTTGTGGTCTCCAAAAAACCTGTCAAATTGTTTTCAAATTATATTCAACAAATTACTGTATCTCCTTTTACAGGAGCGTACCGTTGTTGATTCGTGATGAATCCAAAGTTGATATTCAAATGAGCGTGTCTCGCGCGGCATAGCGTTTACGGAAGTGCATTTACGCAGTACACATAAGTCGATGCACTGCTCATCGTGCGTCAGCCACTTATATTACATGTACGTGAAAAAGTCCGGTGCTATGGAAATATTGAAAACAGCAAAACAGCAAACATTCAAAAACTAGCACTTTGCTTCATATTATGCTAAAATATTTTTATGATGATGAGTGGTGATGATGTTAAATTTAATTTAATTCATACGTTTTCAGGAAAATTGTCGTTGTTGAAAGGTATACAAACACGTGACAGAGTTATTAATCGCGAATCAACAACTCTGAATCCGATGCGTCGGCGTATTTTTATCACGCTCGGGTGGCTAAAGCCACCCTCGCGCGATAAAAATACGCTGACGCATGGATGCATCATTTTTGATTCGCGATGAACAACTCTGTGGCTTGTATGAATACCTAAGTAACTAATTTTTATTTAAGATACTCTTCCCCTAGTAAGAATCATCGACTTGCAGCCATACAGAAGGGATGACAGACTGTATAGAAAACCTCGACTTTTCTTGAAATACCTATGTCGAGGTTAAACTTTTAAATTTCAGAAAAATACATTCAGACTGGTAACTAATATTTCTTAAATATATACAAGAATACACACTTTAAACTCACCATAAAGAGTCGCCATTCACATTAAATCATACTCAGTAGGTTAGCTTTGTTTGAATCAGAGCTGTTAACATATCGTGCAGAGAGCTCCCAATCGATTCTGAATTTAAGAAAATATATTTCATCTTAAATAGAGAAAACCTTGCTTGTTACATCATATAGTTGAGGAGCTAAACAATTCAAATCCTATATTGTGATTCCATTACACACGGAAAGTAGCCTAACGCTATTTGTCTTTAGTCTACCAACATTTAATATTAATCTTTGAGCTATTTGATGTGTTAGTAATAATTAATGACGCGTTTCTATATAATAGTAAAAATATACCTTTCAAAAACACGACTTTCCGAGAATTTCCGAAGCTGATTTTACACTTTCCGGCAATTGCCGGAAGAAAAAGAGCCTCTCAAACACAATAGACAGAATGTTAGATTCGCGTTCTCGTTAACTGGTTGCTTACGAGACGAATTCGAACCTGTAATTAGGGTTAGCACTAACAAGTCACTTTTAGTGTGATGCGCTCGAGATGGCTGGTAATTGTAAGCTTTATCAGACGATTTCAAATGGAAATTTCACTCTTTCTGTCACTGAGCATATGGTGCCCCCAGCCAAAAGTTTTTTTTTTTCAGAAATAGTGCCTCTTACCATGTACGGGTCTGAATATAATTATTTTTCATTTTTAATGCACTGCAAATACGACAGAATTTCCGGAAAAAGTAAATGCTAATGAGCTCGCGTGTGATTTGTTGATAAAATGCCCACGTGATCGAAGATTACCAAATGAATTTTGAAAAGGTCTATTAACACACAATTGTTTCTACTAATTAATACAGTTTTTGTGAGTACTAAAATGACGTACTACTTTAGTTAATATTTGTGTTTGTTCATTTTGTTTATTTCAGATATTCACATCAAATACTAATATCATAATTCATTTTTCCTTAAAGATACCCGGTGCAAATTAGCAGACCATTTTCTTTCTTAATTAAAGGTGGTATATGTTATATCAAACATGTGTAAATACATCTTTTAGCATGGTATTAGGTTGAAGTAAATAATTGCACGTTTATAGGAAATATATGTTATGCTTTATAAATGCACACACTTTGTTTTTAATTTTTAGGGCAGAATAAGCATTTGCTAGTCAATGTGTATTTGTCTTTCATCTATGCCCTACAGAGTAAGACAAAGTATGAATACTTTATTCATTACCAGGTGGTATAAATAGCCACATGTTTGTATGAAATTATTGTAAAAACACTTAAATATCACTCGTTTCAAATTTTATATCAGCAATATTCAGCAACAAGTAAACAACTTCATTATTTCTTAACTCGTTGACTGAATTATCAATCACAATCCCTGAGTAGGGAACCTTATCAACCACTTCACGTTTAAACTGGTTCCCGTAATCGATCAACAGTGACATTTGAAGAATTAACTAATAATAAACAGGCCAATTGGTTGACAAGATACCTGTAAAATACTTGACTTTTACTCGTTCTGGCTTGAAGTATCTCAAGTAGCTCTGTTGTTCATTTGCATATAGAATCTTCTCAATCTTATCATTCAAGTCATCATAAACGTGCTTCCTCTTTAGTTATTTAGAAGAAAACAGTGGGCATTTTAATTGTATCTTTAAAAGTTCATAAAACAATAATTATGCCGTTTAGTCATTGTTTTGTGGTGGCCTTAGAATCACCGAATCTTATTCATTATGCGGTGCAGGACGTGCCAGTCGATTAGCAACATCTTCTGGATAAAAGCTTACACAGAAGTTTAAATTTGCATTTGTCGTTCAACATCGGGTACACTCACAGCACCATTTAGTCACCATATTCGCATGAGCAGACAAGAAGTCCCGTAGCGTTTTATTAAACTCGAAATACCACGTTAAAGTAAAGTAATGTAATATTTGAAAATTGAATTATGACATGCAGTAATAAACCAGAGACTCTATTCCAACATATCAAAGTCAAAAAACGTGACAATCAGACATGTATAAGTAAGCAAACACTTGCAATACACTTGACGTTTTGCTGTCTCGCTCGCAAAAAAGAACTGTAGCCTTAATAAGGCAAAACCTGTATTGCATCCTCTCTCACAAGGTACATGTTGTATTCTTAGCCTCTAAGTATATTGCTGAGGTAACACAATGAGACACGGGAAAGCTACATTTCCTCGCTTGTAAAGGTACTCTTTCTATTATAATACACGGTCTATTTCTTATTGTGGCGTTTATGGAAGAAGGCTGAAGGGATCTATGATGTTTACATGGCGTGTAATTTCATATTTGTATGTAACGTATAGCAGCAGCATCAAATACACGAATGATATTATTTAATCTTAAAAATATTACAAAGTTAATCTGTACATATCCTAAAAGATTTGGCTTTTTAAATTGAATTTAAAGGTGCAATTCATGATTGTGATCTGATTATAACCTAATCTCTCGTCTACTTAGATAGAAAGATGAACACAATATAAATGCATTCTGAAAATTTCACTTAATTTGGACTTACTGTTTTCAAGTTAGGAGCTTAAGAGTGTTTTTAAAATTTCCATAGGCTACTGTGTTGTAATTATTGTCGGGGCCCCAACAATAATTAGAAAATGACCCATTTTCTTAATTTTCTCAGGAATGCAAATAGATTTGCAAGAATGGTTTTGGCTTTGTCGTATACATCAGTCAAATATTCTATTTAGCCAAAAGTCTGAATTTTGATAGACATGACCTTGGGGATGAAAAGTGGATGATGAATTGCCCCTTTAACCCTTTAACTATCTTTGTTTCTTTCTTGTTCTTCCTTTTACTTTAGAAGCAGTGTTCGTTTCAAATTCATTCACCGTATGGAACGGGTATTGTGTTGTATATTAGGGAATTCGTTTTTAAATAACATAAAAGTAGTACATTGCAAGACCTTTTTGATAAAAAAAACCCCCAAAATATACATATAAAAAATATACAGCAATGGAATTTTATGTAGATAACATTTATTGAAACGATCCATGTTGCTTTAAGTGTAGTCTAGACATTTTATTTCGAACCAGTTTGTTCAGTTGGCACACCGTGACGCAACATCAATATATGCAAAGACGTTGATATCCAAGACATCTTGATCAGAAAGTGTAAACAAGTTTCCATTTATAACTTTGGAGCAGTTCACGAGTTTAACCAACTCGCTCTACTCTAATTTTTCATTTTTTTTTTACTTTTTTCTAATACAACCTATAGCTGTAGTCTCCTATTTCAACATGACTGTGTATAAGAAAATAGGTACACCAATTTATTACGTTTTACGCCATATCTCAAAAGCTATAAAGAATTTAGAGGTGATTTTTTGATCTACAACTAGCAAAAGATGGGCTTTAATTTGACATAAAAATATACTACTTCCGGATGAGCCGTGGAGATGAGAATGTGATCAGTAACTAGAATGGCTAACAGTATGTTTGATTCTTGTAATTTTTGTGCCTAACTAAAGGTAGGTGTGTATCAGTTCGAAAAAAAGAACGTTCTTAAATAAATTATAATATAAGGTTGCATTAATCAGACTATATTATACACTCTGAATAAAACCGTTAATTGAAAAGAAGTAGAACAACCACATGTTGCACACACGTCACGTTCGAGTATAATCATCCACTACATAGTCAAGTAAATGAGTTTACCTTAACCTTGCTTGGAGAAATAGTAAATTATTCATGGGATGTGCATTAATAAAAGACAAGTATCGCTGGCTAAAATAGGTTTATTGCTAACAAGGAAACATTTACATCATTAAGATGATATTATATATAAGACGATAATCAGATCTTTCCCATCATGCCTTGCTCAAAATGGGATGTTTTATACATTTTTAATGAAACGTGTTGGTGATGAAACAACACAATTAGACGACCTCATCCCTTGTTTGGATTGGCGATTATGTTTTATCACTATACGTTTCATTTTCGGTACGAAAAATCCCGTTGGAATCAAGGCATGATGGGAAGCTCCTGATATCTTCTTTTATATTATATAACATATAGCTACAGGCATCAATCATCCTATTTCTTCAGGTTAAATAACATAATGAAGAATGTATAGAATGCGAAAACAAAATATTAGTTGAGGTTGTGTATTCTCGTTAATATTTCACCAATTTTTTTAAAAACTAAAAACGACCCATTTTATCCTTAAACACTCTTTGATCAATTTCTGCGTCAACATAGTAATTTAAAAGTTAGCTTTAATGGGATGTATACATATTTTAGACGTAATTCAAACACATTCCAATTGTTTTATTAAACGTGCATTTGGACAAATTTCTAGAATTTTATCTGCAGATGATTTACACACTATAATATTGAGAAATCTTGATTAAAATCTTCCCTAATGTCAAAAAGTATAATCTTCTTTTGAAGTTGTTGAGTAATCAGTAATTTATTTTTTTTGTAATTGAAAAAAAAGTTCAATACTCCATGCTGCTGTAAGTGTAGATAAGACATTTTATTTCTAACTTGGTTTGTTCAGTCGGCACACCGTGACACAACATCATTATATTCAAAGATGCTGACATTCAAGACATCTTGATCTCAAATTTTAACTCTAGGGGCAGCATTTATCATTGTCGATAACGATAATTAAAACGACCAAAAAAACCCTACATATTTTGACAATGAAACTCAGCATGCTTTAATGATAACTGCTGACACTTCAAATGATACAAAATCCTGAAATATCTATAAGAGAAGTTTTAGGATGATAAAGAACTTGTCCAATACCCCTTTAAGCTGAATCTAACAATCACGGATGCAAATAAAGAATAATCGATTGTGTAATAAATAGCAATCACAAAAAATCCTTTATTAATTTACAAATAATTTTTGAACAGTTATATTCGTATACAGTTATGTTGGTGTTTTCTCCTAGCGTATTGTCGATGAAAAGTATTAATACTCAATAATACGTCGATTACCAAATAGAGAGACACACAGCTTCCAAATCTAAGGCACATTCAATCTTGTATAATGGAGTAGTGTCTACTGACTTGGTAAGTACAAAAGATATGTAAACTTACATGCAATAGCTATGCAAGTCAAACACCTGATTTACTTCTCGGAAATACTTCAGCATGGAAACCTAAGCCTAGTTCAGTCTCATTACATCTGATTTGGCATGCTTTCATGGTTGGATCTTTTTGCAATGATACTCCTCATCGCTTTTAAAGATCCAAGGCGGAATAATGAATAGATTCCATTGACAATCATTAAAGGCAGAAAACATGCAATATGTAGGCCTATAAAATATTCTACCAAAGTCTAGGTATTTTTATCCGTAATGGCGCAACATAACTGTCATCTTCGAATGTAAGCATACAAAATGACATGTTTAATGTCACCAAAATCAAATTACACGCTCATCTAACGTGTAGTTTCGTTGATTGACTGACTTTCTTTGGTTCAATTCAGAGTGACAATATACAAATATAAAATACAGTTTAAAGTAAAATGATTCATGATACATAAACATTGAGTTTGTTAAACACCATTAAAGAATAAAAAATACAGTTGAATAAAAAACAGGATAACTCATTAAGCCCTGCTTCAGGCTTATTTCCAATAAGGTCCAAGGAGTTGCACTTTAAAGAATGTGCATACCGACAGACATACTTCGCTTAACAGTTATGTAACATAAGGTATATTCCAAAAATAACAAAACAACTATAATCAGGTTTGAAACTGTTTTTTCTTTAAAATTTGCAAGTGCTTTGTTATCCACTTAGACATTTTTGTTATACAAGACACCTTACTTTGCTTTCCATTAAGCACGATATATGAGGCTGATATGTTGCAGTCTATAAATAAATTAAATAAGATTTTTTAGTGTGCCATTCTTTGTCACCAGGTTCCCATTAGCGTTTAACAGTTTTTCAAGAAACTATACTTAGTTCTTGTAAAACAAACACTGATAATGAAAAGCGTCAAGTTTGGTTAGAAAATCAATTTTATACCATGTGCAAAACAATAGTTTTAGCACAACTAAAGATGTCGAAAAATAGCATGCACATTTGTAATTAAATACAAATACATGTTTTGTAAATACGTAAAATGTAATGACCGCACTTCCATACTGAGAGGAAAAATTAATGTGTGTTCTACATGTAGGGGACAGATAAATGTTTGAAGGCAGAAGGATCATTCATGGATGTTAAATGGCCTAGAGAGCGAAATAAATTTAACAATTTTTCATAGGCGGTGTAAGTCTATCCTAAACGATATGATTATGTTAAAACATGTTTAGAAAGGCGTGAGAGATAAACGGCGTTTTTTGCAACTTCATTCATTGTTTGGTACCAACAAGTAACAAAATAACCTTCAAGAATGTGCATAAATAATTCCTAAACTCACATGACTTAAACACATCTTGAATGTTTTGCTTCATAAGGATTGTTCAAATATTTTGGATTATGGATATTTAACACTCCTAAAATAATGTAAAACGATTATATTAAGAGCCAGACAGGAACGAAAAAAGTAAATAAGATTCGAATACAGAACATTTTTTTTCATATTAAGTTCCCATTAGTCATTAACGGTCTTATCAATCATCTTCCTCATTTTTTACACTTAGTAAACACAACATGTATAATGTGATATGTCAAACTTCGTTAGAGAGCTAATCAAACACCACATTGTATGAGATTGCTTAGTGTAAACTACAGTAAATAATGCAAGTTTTATGAGAATTGATCAGCCAGTAAATCCAATTATATGATTTACAGTTTTCTACCAATGATACAATACAAAAATGTACGAAAAAGTGATTTTTTTTATTTATCTGCAACAGTAACATAGGAATAGAAAGAAAAGATTGTTGTATATTCAGTGAAATATGAGTAAATTGTCAGAACTAAATGTTAAATGGTGAGTAACAGATTACGCGTCTTTTCTTTTGTCATTTGAAAGAAAAGTCCAATCCGTCCCAACCTATAATATAAAAGCCTGGTTTGCTATATGTCAACTCATTAAGCTAATAACAGACATCGTGACCTAAGCAGTTAAACTTTAAAATCTGTTCAAGCAAGACCAACCTTTCCTTCGATATATACATTTAATTCACATCTTATGTTGGTTTCATACTTATTGTAAGCTTTGCAGCTTTGTAGCTCTGTAGTTTATTTTGTTTCACACTTTTGTAGCTTCGCAGTTTTGTTGCTCTGCAGCTTTATCGCTTCATGTCGCTCTGAAAGTGTAATTCATTTCAACTCAAAATATCATGCCGTGCTGGCACACACCCACCTTAAATTTTATGTTGAGAATCCTCTCTAAATAGAAATGAAGAAAATCTCGAGGGCAGATTTATATAAAATTAAAAAATGCACCAAATTGCTAGAATCATATCTGGAAAAGAATATGGAGAGGTAATTGCTTTTCCATTATGTCTGTACACAATTTTTTTCGCTTGTTTTTACAGGCCTCTTACCTGTTCATCATCCTGACAACAATTTATGTTATGACCATACTGAATTGTGCATAAAGACAATACATTATTTCTTATTTAACATGCCCTATCGTTATAATATGAAATTAATAACGTATACTGTAGCCTAAAGCAAAATTGAAAAACACATTTTGCAAACAATTTACAATTTTGTAATGGCTTTTGAATAATAATTGAAATTTGAGTGTTAAATTACAAAACTGCTTACGTCCGTTGTTAACGATAAAATGTAGTTAACCATAGTAAATAATTGACGGATTTATTAACAAAGATATTCGTACAAAGTTATCCATAAATCCATATCAGCGTCTTAATTGCTAATTGTGATATTACATCAGGTTTGAGCTCATTTGTCAACGTTTCAAATGACTTACGCAGTTCTGCTAAAGTTCTGCTAATCAACTCTTCATATTTGGATTATAGCAGTCAGACATGGTGTCTTACCCTGACAATATTTGTCTTTAGTCTACCGACAATCATTATCAATCATCGAGTTACATGATGATACTTTGATTCGTCAAATATGTATATTTGGCATGTAAACAATTAAATATTTATTTACATCAATTGAAAATATAGGTAGCATAATCCAAATAAAGTTGTTCGATTAATTTGACACATCAGTTATAACCACTACAAATGTTTGCACTGTGTAGTTATATCTACAATCAAGACAGCCACAGACGTAAAATATCAACGCAATTTAATCTTTATACTTCAAACAATTGGGTATAACTAATTTCGACTTACAAACTTTCCTACTTGTAAACTTTAACGTGTAATTCAGTAGATAACCAGTGTGTTTAGTTGTAAATATGATGAAACAAAACAAGCAGGGATCACATTTGTTTAATCACATTTGTTACTTTGGAATCGATATATGTGATGTCTCACCCCGAAAGGGGATTTGCTGATTATATCAATTTTGATTTTGTTCTATTCATCTGTTACAACATTTTCTAAGCTTTAAAATGACACCTTATTTGTTGAAATTAATCAAGACGATCAAATTTTACAACAGAAAATCTGTTGGAAATTCTTATTATTATTTTCTTATTTTTTTGCTTCCTATTTTCATCATTTTCTTGAAAAGTGTTCTGTCTCAAAGTCACCCTTTTCGGGGTGAGGCATCACATATAATTGTTCAAGGTATTACAAAATTAACCTCAACATACTAAACAATTGCTTACTGTCATACTCACAACGGAAATTTAACGCTAAATTTCAAAACAAGGTTTTCTAATACCGTGACGTCAAGCAGTCCGAGTATAGCTGTTTACGGTGGTAAATATTCCTGAAGTTGCTTATTCTATGGACTTTATCTTCCATCATTTATTTTCAGGATGAAATGTGATTGTTGAAATTATAAACCTTTAATAGGTTATACATATCAATTTATGTCGTTTCCTATTACAACGTGTCGCTCCAAATACTCAAAGAACAAATCAGAAAAGTTCAGAACATGAAGACAGTGGTTTTCCCCATCCGGGGTAACGGAGAAAATGAGGCCAAAAGGCACTTTAACCCTCTATAAATCTATACACAATACTGTACTGCTGTGTTGACAAAATGATAGTCATATGCAAATATGAGAGGTAAATGACCCAGTTTATTGCAAGCTAGCTTATAAAGACAATGCGCTTAATACCCGATATTTGATATATTCAGGGGGCAATATTTTTGATATCATATCGAATTAACCATCAATAAAAGAGTGACGCAAATTGATTATGCAGAAGGACCCAGTCAATCAGCACCAAGTAGGTGACCGTATTTTACATAAAAACCTCAATTATCAACGCTTGATCAGTCAACGAATTTAGCATTTGTTGTGTGACTAGCTTGCAGTGTAATGTTACCAGAAGCAAACGGTGCACCCATCCCATGTAAAAACTCGTTTCTCTTTACAACTCGTGTACAGACAGATACATTAACTATTAATCATGTATCTTATTAGCTACTAACTAAAACCTGTTAAATATACAAGACACATTGTTATGTTTCCCATTAAGCAGGGAATGAGGCTGATATGTTACCCTTTAAAATGGAGTAAACGATTTGTTTTTGGTATACCGTTCTTTTTCATTAGGTTTCCATTAGCGATTAAAAGCCTTTTCAGTTTTATCTTTCACTGCACTTAATTCTTGTAAAACAAACACTAAATAATGAAAAGCGTCATGTTCGGTTAAACACCAATTGTATACCATATGCTTTGTAACATTGTTTAAACCGAACTATCAGAACACATTAAAGCTATCATCTGAATGGATAACCACAATTTGATTTTAACATTTAATCAAATAATAATGTTATGTGTATATTAATGTCCTGATGTGTTGATCAGAACATCTGCAAACTTTGTACTACCATTACGTGTTTAAAAGATGAAATGTCGTCGTTGCCAATGAAGAGCAAAGCAGATAAAACGATATATTGAATAATCCAAAACTTATGACATGATCAAGGGGAATGACTCACAAGTCGGAAACATTGATTTAAAAAAAGCATAGTAATAAAGGCAGACAATTATTTAGGTTTTTTTATTGTTTTTTGAGTTCTTGAACCAAATAACCTACTAAAATGTTATTTAGATCAGCATGTAGTTTGTAAAATAGGCAGTTTAATTAAAACATTTTGACAGACTAATAATACCCTAACCTTGATAAGTACCCCCCGATTTTGTTTTATCAAAACGACTGCAAAGGATATTAAAGAGAGTACTTAAATGCCAAAGGTCAATTTGTTTTGCGCTTTTGGTGCATTCGTCGGTGTTAACCGTTAAGGGGTGGGGAGGGGTAACCTCCACTCCTTTAAGACTCTGTCACACATCACCGTATAGAACCAAAACATAGGAATAACGTACAAAACGTTGGCCAAATGGACCACAACCGTATGGACAACGAATTAACGAACATATGTGACAAACCATATGGATAACGTACTGGGTGCACTTGTAACGAACACATGACGTACAACAATGTATAAAATAAACAATAGTTTTAGAATTAAGTATGTTAGACGTACGTTTTGCTCTATATCCATTATCTTATTATCACAATAGTAAAATATATGATATTAGTGAAATATTTTTATACTTTTTAAAACTTTATTACCATGAGTGTGTTCTTTTATTTGTGACTCAATTTCCTTGCTACACGTATTTATGTTCTTAATCGTCACATTTGCAACCCGATATCAAGTCGTATACTTAAAAACGAATGCATGGATTTCATGCTCTTTTGCACCCCCAATGTTGGTCTTATCTCACATAACCATTTAATGTTCAGATTCAATCTAACCATACTTTAAAGAATCACAATTTAAGCATTTAAATTATTTTAATTCTTAAATTAATTTTTGAAACTATGTACGCCTGAATCTGATATAGAAAACACTTTTTGCATGTTAAGTTCCCATTAGTCATTAACGGTTATATTAATCATCTTCCTGTTTTTTACACTTAACAAACAGAGCATGTAAAATGTGGTATGTCATACTTTGTTAGAAATCTAATCTAACAACACATTGTGTGAAATAGTTAAGTGTAAATTACCGCAACAATTCTAGTTTTAGTTTTGTTAGAGTTGATAAACCAGCTAATAATACGAAATTTGCAATGAATACTTGAATAAATTTTCCAAGCATACTTGCTTCATGGTTTAAATACAGAAATCACATAAATGCCTAAATGTTTCGATATTTTTGACACGTTAGTAATAATCAACGTAGGTTTGTTTACTCTGAGCCGATAAAACAGATTCCTCAAGTATAAATGACGCGCTTATTTAGCGCCCTACTTTTAAAATACGGATGTTGCTTGTTTCACATACCGTATAGCAATTACAGAGTAAATCACAAATAGCGAAGTGTGGCTTTCTGATAATGACATTTTGAATAAAATACGAAATATAACTATACCAACTTGTAAATTTAGGAACTATTTATAGCAGTATTATAACATGATCGTCATGCATAAAACATTTCTTTTACCAACAGGTTTGGTAATGGAAGACGGCTATAATTGTTTCAACAAGCTAAAATGAATTTCATATAAATATATATATTTTTATTTAGTGTTTACTGATTTACTATATATATATTATCATTTAAATATTTCGTTTGTTTCCTTTAATGTGACTGTTGTGAACAGTCGTGAATTTAAAAGTAAATGGCATTTGAGAAATACCATAATAATCTTTAGGAAAACTTGAAATATGGGACCATACATCTCAATTCAACCTCTTGGTCCACAGAAAAATATATAGTTTTTTATACTTTGGATCATATTCCTAATGTTCTGAAGTTGGTATAAAGATTGGGACTCTGCAAGAACTTGATTTGCAGAATAACAGCCACTACATAAGAGATTGTTGCGATTATCGTTGGTTCGAGATGAACACACATATTTTATATATGAAAGATAATGGCTTGAAATTTCAAAACAAAGATGCAGTAATTTTAACACCAAAAACACATTTTCTTCTGACTACTAGTATATTTCAAATTAAACTAGAAACAAAACTGATTTCGCTTCAGCAACGTGTTACAAGGGTTTCTTTTAAGTAAGACGGTGTTTGTAATTAATGTTCCATTAGCCATTAACGATTTTTTCAGTATACATGTATAAGAACCACGGTTTATTCTTGTAAACAAATAAAATGTGTTAAGCTTAGTTAGATAAGCAATTTCAGATCACCAGTATTTGTAAGATTGTTTAAAATCCACTTAACAAATTACAAACATGAGAGTTTTCACGTTAGTGGTTTAACGAGAACTGTGTTTACTTATACGAAAATGAAAGTAGCATTTGTTTATGCATTGATTTTAGGTTAAGAAAATTTTTTTTTATCACGCTGGGTGTAAAATGAAATACTGAATTCAATTCAACAATTTTATTCAAAACAAGCAATACGTTTGACGTATTAGTTTTGGGTTTACTTTTCAATACAAATCATGTTGCGAGTAAAACAGTTTTAATTCGACCAGTACATGAGCTGCGAGGATGAATGGAATGAACAGCAATCAGAACTCACCGCATGTAAATGATTTATCGGACCCGAAAAAACCTTCTGAACTTTAAAAACAAACACAAAAAGTGTAAAATATATTGGATACTGCCACCCGACGGGCATTCTATGTCATTATTCTATATTTAGGGGCAGAGTGACGAATTCTAGCACATTTAACCTTTGTTAAGGCCTTTAAAAGTTTCCTTTATTTTGTCTCATAACATTTTCGTTCAGTGAAAAAGTTAGTTCCGCTCAAAAGATTTATTTCTAAAAACACTGATCAGACTGATAATAAATAAAAACAATTTATATTTATTCACCTCAACAGTTACACCATTTCATAATGAAGATGAATGAAGAAAACCTATGTTGCCCACCAATTTCAACATACCTGATGATGCACATCTATACCGAGAGTGCATTGCATTGTAAAACAAATCAAATAATGTTCTGAATTACATAATAGTCAAGACACTTTTTACATAACACGTCCACACTTTGATATTTTCCACGTGTAACCTCATTTGTGATCCCATTTTCTTCTTACAAGTCTAAATTATGAAATGTTTATTTACAGCTGTTTGCTCTAGTGCCTTGGGATTATCGCGACAGATATTTATATTGACAAATTTGATTAGATTTTGGAGTATGGTTTTGAGACGTGATACATTTATATAGAAGAGAAGGTTCTTTATAATAGTTCTTTATAATTTTATATCCATTTTAGAAATAATTTGAAAGCGAATGTACTTGATTGGATTAAGGGGTAAGAGAGTCGATGTTCGATTTGCATGATCGAAAAAACTTTTTTAACATTTTTGGCAAGACAGACATATATTTTTTGCGATGACGATTAGAAAAAGTGGAAAAAATCACCTAAAATGTGTTTTTTTACTAATTATGAAGGAAAATAGTTGATTTGTTTCCACGTTACTTTAATGCTTGATGGGTGTTTCAAGAGATGTTTTAAATGTTATAAAGACTAGTTTTGTTTTTAAAATAGTACATTACATTTATGCACTGATATAATTATTTCCGTTCAAATATACTGCTATATCGATTTTATGCTTCTCTGCATACGAAGTTTGTTAATTGATACATGAAAGACATTTTAATTTTCATCATATATGCTTTATGGTTTTGAAATTGCACACCCCATATCTTTGATTTTATTTGGTATTCAATCAACAGTAAATGCATATTGAGTGATATCAAATGCTTTTAAAAAGACATCGCTGTAAATTATACCTGATATGTTCAACAAAGAACAAGCCATGATATTGGAATCATTCTCAATGAGATTCAGTTATCAACTATGTAAATTTCACTCAATTTCATCAAGTCATATGATCCACTAGATAAATCAGTATGTCATCAAAAAGAGGTATATCTTAATTATTTTTACATTTCCATGTTAGTTTAAGAAAGAAATTACATTTCAAGTATTTCGATTTAATTCAAGAACAAAATCCTGATATTCTATATATGATATTGAAATATAAGTTCTTTCTTCCTTATATGAAAACGTGCGTATGTTATTTTGAATTTTTAAAATTATAATGATGTTTTCCCCTGAACGCTCATTTGAAGTTGTTTTTCCTGTTTTTGAAAACGCTTTAGGATAGTCACATTACTTTATTTTATGTTGTTTCTTCTATAAACCATTTTTGATCAAATTTCTATTCAAGTATTGCTTAAACAGATATCAAACTTACATTTCGGCATGCTCTTAGAATTAGTCAAGCGTCTTAATTATTGTACTGTATTGTGCAAGAAAAAATGCTATGCTGACACAACTGCAACCCTATCTAAATGCATTAAAATTGTCAATAGAGTTAAAACGCACAAACATATGGTCAATGTAAATGCGATGTAACAAAACGTATCTTTTTTGAATGCAATGCAGAGTTCCGTACCAACCTATCCTGGCAGGTGTAATGTACATCTCTTTAGGCTATATCAATTAATATGGTTAACGTCTCAACCTCCTGATTTCAAGACAATTGGCATTCCTCTTATATAAGGGAAAGAACAGTCTGCAACACTCCAGGCTACAATAATGCATTCACACTGAAAGCCGTTTTTGTCTGATTGAAAATGTCAGTTGTTGAATGTGAAGAATTAAGGAGCAATGCTATGCTAACACAACTGCAATCCTTTCTAAATGCATTAAAATTGTCAATAGAATTAAAACGCACAAACATATAGTCAATGTAAATGCGTTATATATAACAAAACGTATCTTCTTTGAATGCAATGCAGAGTTCCGTACCAACCTATCCTACCAGGTGTAATGTACATTTCTTTAGGCTATATCAATTAATATGGTTAACGTCTCAACCTCCTGATTTCAAGGCAATTGGCATTACTCTTATGTTGGGGAAAGAACAGTCTGCAACACTCCAGGCTACAATAATGCATTCACACTGAAAGCCGTTTTTGTCTGATTGAAAATGTCAGTTGTTGAATGTGAAGAACTAAGAGCACTGCCCTTTTAAAGCGTAAGTGTGTTTTTTTTTTCTGATTTGAAATAACGGAATGTGATTTAAGAATAAAATTTCAAATAATAGTAATTCAACTACTTGCAATATATTAAAATTGTTTGTGTAATTGTCTACAATTTTCTTCCAACTACAACGAACAAAGTCATTTAAGACAATATTCTTAGGTAAACTTGTCATGTCATTATACTGCCTCGATGTAGATGAATTTGTTGCAAGGTTTGTCATCAGGTAATTAAAAACATGTCAAATAATCATACCTGACAAGATTTGGTTACTAGTAAGTGTTAACAAAAATGGTGTACTTTAAAATCCTGTTAAAAATACGGAATATAAGCACCTATAAGCTAAAAAAACAAAAGAAGCTCAAATAAAACCAACGTTCCCTAGGCAACAAGATTCAGAAATGTTTCTAACGAAGGCGGTGCTTCGGTTTATAAGGAAATTACAGGGTAAATAAAACAACAACAGCAAAATCATGAAAGTACTAAAATAGTCGACTATATCGTCAACGTTTTGGTCTCAAATTTCTATAATTTTTTTTTTATCGTAGATACTCTGTTTCCGTTATCAGAAAACAATATTCCAATAGACCAGTTTCATATGTCCCATAATGCATCTTGAAAGTACCGCAAATACGGCCATTTCTGCGTTAACTTCCATATTACTACATTGTGCGCAATACGTCATTTGCGCAGAAGGTAATAATATGGTCAACTGAGTGTTTACGGTACTTTCAAGATGAATTATGGAACATACGAAAGTGGTCTATAAGATGCAATGCATGATGGGAAGCACACGACATCTTCCCCTAGTAAGAACCATCGACTTGCAGCCATACAGAAGAATTGGCACAGACTGCATTGAAAACCTCGACTTTTCATGAAATACCTATGTCGAGGTATCTCCGTGGACGGTTAAACTTTTAAATTTCAGAAAAATACATTCAGACTGATAACTAATATTTCTTAAATATATAAAAGAACACACAAGTTAAACTCACCATGAAGAATCGCCATCCACATGAAATAATACTCAGTAGGTTAACTTTGTTTAAATCAGAGTTGTCAAAATATCCTGCAGTCAAGTCCAAATCGGTTCTGAAATTAAGAAAAATATTTCATTTAAAATAGAGAAAATCTTACTAGTTACCGGGGTACATCATATAGCTGAGGGAGCTAAACAATTCAAATCCTATGTTGTGATTCCATCACACATGGAAAATAGCCTAACGCTATTTGTCTTTAGTCTACCAACATTTAATATTAATCTTTGATGTATGTTTTACGAACTTATATTGTCAAACAACGTACTTTTTCCCCTGTAACAATAAATAAACTAATTATAAGTAAGTTTATAGCAATATTTAATGAACCATTTTATTGTTTTTTCTATATTGTAAATGCGTTTCTTCTATTTAAAAATAGAAAGAAAAAAAACAGAAAATTTACTGACTTGCTTAAAGTTTAAGCAGAGTAACAAGAGTGTTTACCATTTTATGACTACTTTCCATTAAGCAAGTAACATGGTTGATTTTGCTGCAACATCGACTGATTAAAGACAATCTTTGTAATTAATTTTCCATTAGCCATTAAAACATTCCGCTTTCAGTCTTACAAGAAACTAACGCTTTCTTCTTATTCAGCAAACACTAATAATGAAATGTGTCAAGCATGGTTAGAAACACAATTCTACATCTCACGTTTGATTGAAAGATTGATTAAACTATCATGTGCTCAAGAATAAGAGCACATGTTAGTGGGATAACGACAGTTGTTTTCTACCTTAAAGCAAAGAAAAGTAACGTGTTTATGTGATGGTTTTAATGATACGATCTTTTTGACCAAATTCTGACCCAAAATATAGGAATTTTGCATATTTATGGACATTTATAGTACTTTATAGTACTATAGTACGAGTAATTCCTTCAAAGTGTTATTTTGTAAGAGATACTAACGTTCAAACCATACTTATTATGACTGAACCTTTGACCTTTATAAGTGTGAAGAATAACCACTTTGGACACACATCTTCCCTTTTTAAATAGCCTGATATCGTATTTTGGTAAATTGAGTTTTTTTGATTAATAATGAAAATATAAATGTTAATCAAAATAACAATGCAGTTAAATGCTTGTGATGACAATAAATATATCGGTTACAACAAGTCTGTTTACTTTTAACTTTTCCGTTGCTTAAAATGACATCAAATGCCGAATATTTTGTATCTAATTTAATTATTATAACAAGAAAGACTTCTTGATTTTGCTCCGTTAAGCAGACCTGCATTTACGTATGTGGCATGGCACATTTTCTTTCAATTTGTGTACGTCCCTCTGACGGCTTTTCAAGCGCAAGAATTTGTCTTCCGCGTTGAATACACATTCAGCCGATCTCTTGAACTGATCAATAAGTTGGGCGAAGTTAGTTTCATTATGTCTTACTGAATAGATCTGTTCAAAATCCATTCGGAAATCTTCGGAATATTGATCATTATGGCCATTTTTTTTTAAACCAATCACGTACAAGCTCATTAGTATGCACGATTTTGTCAACGAACATTCTCTTGCATTTCATTGCAATAAAAGTGAAAAATAAATAGAACCACACCCATGCATAATTAGATACACTAATTCTGAACAACTTTTGGTCGATGGCACCATACGCTCAACGACACTTGTGTGAAATTTCCATTTGAAATCGGCTGATTAAGGCTGGTGTAGACCTTCAAATGGCATAAACCATTTTTGTACTCTAACTTTCAAACTAATTACATAAACTATATAAAAGTATACATTTTTAGAAGCGAATTTTTACCCTAAACATGATGATGATATCAGTTTTTGACCAAAAATGTCAATTTTGACAAAAAATGCCAAAAAACATATTTTTTGCCCCAAAATTTCCGGAAAGCTTAACTAAAATTTGCCGCCATGAAATTTTGAACTTTTTCGCTTTTTGGAATTTAAAAACAAATGTCTAGGAACGGTTTTCTCAAATTTTTGATTTTTAACTTAGTTTTCTAAAAACTGACAAAAATAGGTTAACAAATGCAAAAAATCCCACCGCTGCCACCAAAATGGCGATTTTTTGCCTATTTTTGGCATTTTTTTAAAAAATAAGATAAAAATCAAAAATTTGAGAAAACCGTTCCTAGACATTTGTTTCTCAATTCCAAAAAGCAAAAAAGTTCAACATTTAACGAAGGCAAATTTTAGTAAGGCTTTCCAGAAATTTTGGGGCAAAAAATACGAAAAAAATTGACATTTTTGGTCAAAAACTGATATCATCATCATGTTCAGGGTAAAAATCCGCTTCTAAAAATGTATACTTTTATAGGTTTATGCAATTAGTTTGAGAGTTATAGTACAAAAACAGTTCATGCTAGTTGAAGGTCTACCCAGCCTTAAGCTTAAGATTTCAAGTCACATCAGGGCGATCAAACTCAAAGTGACTCGTTAGTGCAAACGCTAATTACAAGTTCGAATACGTACGCAACCAGTTACTGAGAACGCGAACATTTGGTTATTGTGTTGAAGAGTCACTTTTTCTGTCGGCAATTGCAGGAAAGTGTAAAATCAGCTTCGGAAATTCTTGGGAAGTCTTGGCTGCGCATTTGAAACATCATTCTAGTTCATATTTTAGTGTATTTCTAATACAATTTTTTAGAATGCTGTTAAAATGCGCACCTCAAGCATATCGGACTAGATTATGCTCGTTTTTTACCATGGCATAGGGAAACCGTAACACCTTATTCCATAACAAAGTCGTCTAACAGAGTTCTAATTAAGTGGCTTTTCTGAAAATGACTACTCTATAAAATTTCTCGTCTGATATTTGAAAGTTAAAATACCAGGCTTTCAGATTATACACATCAATTTATGTCCCTCCCTGTTACACCGTGTCGTACCAAATATTCATAAAAGTATCCAGAAAACAATAGCTCAAAACATACAGACATTGATTCTCCCCATCCCGGCTAACGGAAAAAGCGAGTCCTTCAGGTTGTAGGTGCCTTCTATACATATATTACACAATACTAACAAAATATAATAGTCATAAGCAAATATGGGAGGTTGGTAACTGACCGTGTTGATTTACAGCTAACATATAGGTTTTACGCCACCAATTATATATCGCCCATGACTAGATTCAGTGTTTATTTCCAAAATCGAGGCCGTTTTTAACAGCTAATTCCTAAAATAAAGATGTGAAAAATCAGAAAATGTGATTTACTTGGTCATTTTTTATTTTAAATGTGTTGTTTAGGTATCTGTGTTATCAGAAAGATATAAAAGAAGCAAAAATCCCAATATTTTTGAAGATTATTGTGTCTTTATTTTTCTCCCCAGGTCTGAATGGACAGACTGGCAGCACC
>JXSR01S027383.1:9251-28910 GCA_000969725.1 Ophiothrix spiculata | reverse complement strand
GCAAACAAGTAAATAAATAAACATTAAAAATAAAACAAATAATTTTGCGTCCAATAAATTATAAATAGTGTGTTTTAGGGAAAATGTGTTTATAGTTTCTAATGGATCAATTGCAAATCGTCGTTGTTTGTACAATTGGTACACTGTTCTTTCAAATGTCTACTTATATATTTTCCATACGATTCAATGCATAAGACTTCACGTCTGGTAACATGGTACTTTTAACGACCGCATTTAGTTATTTTGTCGGTATCATTTTTACTGCACTTCTTCCATTCCCTGCATTGCAATGGCTACTAACGTGTACTACATTATGCTGCATAACGTGATGAACGATTTTGCATCTTTTGGAAATATATTAATGAAAAAAAGAAATATATCACTACGAATAACATTTAAATACCTGTTTTACGAACTTTTTCTACACTTGTATGTCTCCTTGATATCTCAAATTGTAAATTGTGTAACAAAATGTTAAAAAAAAAATATAAGCAACATAAACCATAGACATTATGCACAAACTTTCACAATTTTACAATTAGGTATACCCTAGTCTGTCATTTTGAAAGATATCTATTTGAATTTTATTCTGAGAAATATGAAATACATATTCTTTTGAAAAACATTCTAGCTGTTTCACAATTAGGTATACCCTAGTCTGTCAATTGAAATATATCTATTTGAAGTTAATCCTGAGTAATATGAAATACATATTCTTTTGAAAAACATTCTAGCTGTTTCAAATCCCTATTCTCAAATTAAAAACCAGCGAACAGTAAATACTCAATAAACATTATAATGACAGTTGCTTTTTGCATGGTAACCTGTAGAGAGTCGCGCTTATGGCTTTGATGTAAATTTGGGCAGTATGATATTAATGATGATAAGTATGTGATTTTTAATGCTGATCACGAAAACAATCGTCTTCTGACCCTCTTTCTTTAATTTCTCAAAGGTATAGGACCGAGTCTCATCTTTTTTTAATGATATCGAATTGTTCGTCATTGAAATCAGCTGCCATCAGTTTCCAGGTTCTTCAATTTAACTTCAGCCTTCAAAAACAAGGCTTTCGAAAAATCTTTCAATTTAAGTTCAAATCAAATATTATCAAGTTAAATGTTTGTCCTTTTTATTTTCTTTTGGTCTTAGGTGGGATATTTCTAGAGGTGCATCATGATGTATTGCATTTTTATGACATTTTAATATGTATCCAGTGACAGAGTCTAGTAAATAAATATCAGCTTTAATAAATTGCCATAAAACACTAGCCACCGAATGTTAACCTCATGTGAATGGGCCATTCATCTTCGCATCTTGCCTGTAATTAGTGTTAAAACATAACAAAGGCTTCTACAATTTAATAGTGTATAGGATTTGAGAGAAAACATTTTTTAAATCTCGGTATTGTTATAAAGCCGACTTTAAGCATTCGATTCGATACATGTTGTGTATTAACGTTGAGGATTGCATGAATATTTACTGATAAGAAGTATGTGTGGTGCGGAATAATGTTCACCAAAGTACTTTTTTTTCCAAATTTTAACATCAATAGTTGTTGTACTCGTTTGTTGTTTCGAGAAAAGAAACAAATATCAAATCCTATAGTGTTCTAAGTTGTCTGGCTTAATAATGTGTTCTTTGATAATAAACAAGTTATGTCTTTAGACTTTGTTATTGACAGTATAAACACTCTTCCATGGAAATCTTCTCCAGCTATTCCCCTTGGTGATAACTACTGCCCCTTAATGGCGACTGACTTGTAGTTAGTAAAAATAATTTTCTGATTAAAGTGTCTGGTAAATCATTCAACATAATCAACAATGAAACGCTCCATTTACTTAAACCATAAATTAATTACAATTGTGACTTTTTTCAGTTATTAAATTAACTATAGCGATAGTGACTTTGTCAGTACATTAATTGCTACCTGTTGCACTATAGCGAATATTTAATACAGTATTAACCCTCCTCTACCCAGGGATGGTTGTTTTGACCCCTCCACCTTCGATTTTTCAATCTTTGCATACACTTGTAAAAACTACTGACCAAAATCATTCAAAGCCACAAATAACACTATATTTTTAACACATATTCAGTCGCCATTTTGAAAAAAATATATATCTGCATGGTACGGAGCTATTGAACTTACAAAACATTTTAGAATTAATTTAATGTAATTAATAATTTTAATTATTTATTTAATTCATCTGACTCCGCAAACTATATTAAGGATCAGCTGCTTTACAATGAACACAATATATATTTACACAATGTCTTGTAGACAGGAAGAAAGGTACAGCCTGCTAACAGGTATTTACATCTCTGTCTTTCCTGTGTGCATGTTCTCACGTTGTAATACAGTACAGAGAAAAATAATCTTGTTAGAAAAAGCTAAGTGGTTTTTAATAGCTAAGTGATATCAACTTATATCATCATATCGAACATACAGGCTGAAATCAAAATTGTCTACAAAGATTAAAGGGTTTCTATAAACCAATTTTCTTGCACGTTTTGCTAAATAATGAGATAAAAAATATACATTTGTGCTTTTAATGACTAAAATGTATATTTTAAAAATCACTGATTTACAACAAACCCTTGACTTTTAACTAACACTGTTAATATAATGAAGGTAGAAGGGCCAAGTTTATTTTCGTTAAAAAACGCAAAGATATACACCGAGTCATTTAGTGTTCAAGTATGATTTGTTTAGCGTAAGAAAAAAAACTTTTTTCAAAAATGAATTTTTGATAGATTCTTACAGCCCTTCAACTTGTGCATCATCTTGGCCCCCCCAAAAAAAATGTTGAAAAAGTGGGTTAAAATATTTTTTTTATTAAACATGACTGATGTTGGAATTTGGTATTTATAAAGTACATCATAGCCTAATGAAAAATTGAAAAGGACATTTTGCAAACATTTGGAAGATAGGTGGTTCCTAAGTTGAAATTTGATGAGTTTCCCTGCAAAACGGCTTACATGCATTTTCAGCAAAAAATCAATAGTCAATTAATAAGAAACTATTTGATGAATTATCTAAATTACACCTAGCCTTGGTTCAAGGCTGACTTGGACCATTTTCCCTTAATGATTTTAGTTCAAGTGGAAATAATATAGGCCTTACTGTCTGTGCCAAATGAATTTCCAAAATGCAAAACCGGTAGGCCTACTACTGACTTGGTCAACATTTTGAACTGGGAAGTATTCCAATAGCTTATCTTCATCATAGGGTCATGTCTATTACACAATCTATAGGTTGGATTTGGAGATCTTTGTGTTTACAAATTCCTGTTATAAGTTTAGATATTTCAGTTGGAACTTGAAAGTGATTTCTGTTCCCCTGCAATATGATATGTCTAGAGTATGATCAATTGTCATGATTGTGAAATGGAAAAACTGTGATAGCATTTCCCTGAATGTGCTGTGGCATATGTTTTCAGGGCCAAATTATACTAGCATCAGTTATCATAAGGCCAATCATATATTCTTTGGCTTGTAAAATGCATGTCTGTCAAATAACTAGTATAGTATAGCTTTACTGTTCAGACCCCCCGGGGGGGGGGGGGGTTTTTCTGACAATTTTGGGGTGCATTTTCGTATATTTTGGTATATTGATGGGTGGGTTTTCGTCACAGACCCAATGCGCCCAATTTGCAAAATTGGGTGTATTTTTGAAAAATTTCCCCAAAAAACACCCAATTTGCCCTAAATTGGGTGCTTTTTCTAGAAAATTGGTATAGAGATGGGTCACAGAATCACGCTTTATGAGGTATAGAGATGGTTCAGACCTTGGCTCGCTGTATATGTAATTTGTGTTTTGAATGGGAAACAAAAAGGTATGAAACAGAACGAAAGATGGATTTAAAAGTATAAAACTAACACGAGCCTGAAAATGTCTGTGACTTTATTACCTAAGGACTTGGGGCAAGTCTAAATTACACCTTATTTGTAAAGACATATTGTACAGAATTACTAAAATCATTATCAGGGATTTTGCAACAAATTTTGATGTCCTATCAGATTTTTTGCCCTTTTCTCAAAAAGTGCAAAATGGATACAAGCGGTTTTGCAAGTCAACTCTTCACATGAGAACTTTCGTTTTTGTTTTAGCATCTAACAAATCCACAAACAACGGTAACCACAAACAGCGGTAAATCAACTTTTGTTTGCTTTGATGATTGTTAAAAAACCCTGAATACAATATTTGTGTTAAATATTTAATAGATATCGGGTAATTAAAGGAGCATGGTCCGATTGCCTCCACATTTTTTCAAACTTTTTGAGATTTTTTGATACCAAATATTGCTCATATTTTTCTCATAACCCATGGGAAATTTCACAGCTGAGCTACGTTCCGTTTTGGAGATATGTATGAAAATGTATCTAATTATGGTAACCATAATTATTTTTACACAGTAACATATAGGCAGCTCTGAAATACAACATTGTCAATACAATCAAAACTGTTTGACCGGTTCAGCTGAAATTTAAAACTTGTACCTCTTGAGTGGTCATCTATCATATGACTTTAAAAACTAATTTTTTAGAAATCGGACTAAGCTCCTTTAAACTCCTTTACACATACTTAATAACACACATTAATAATGTAGTATCGCGAAAGAGGTAAACAATTTTTTTTTCTAATACGAGTTAAACTTCAATTAAATGTAGAAAAATTGTTAATTGAACTTGAAGGCACAAACAAGAATTGAATATAGATGATTTATAACAAATTTTTGCATTGTCTTTTGAAAGCAGAGTTCAATACCTACCAAGTGTAATCCTACACAGCTAATGTATAACTCTTAAGGCTATATCAATTAAGATTTCTTACGTCCCAACCTCCTGATTTCAACAAAATTGCAATTGCTGTTATATATTGGAAAGTGCAGTCTGTAGTACTCTAGGCAACAATAATGCATTCACACTGATAGCCCTTTTTGTCTGATTAAAAATGTCAGTTGTTGAAAATCATGTAAAGCACTGCAAAAGAATGTCTTTTACAAACTGTTGATATGTTTCTGGTATAAAATAAGAAAATATACTTTTATGCAGTATTATGTATTAACCCTCGTCTTCCTAAGGGGGGGGGGGTGTCAGAGGTTAAGGGATACTGTACTTTTTAAAGTAACCCATTTTAATTTATTAAAGAACTGAGGGGAGAAGGCTTTAATCAATGGTATTAAAACAAAATAATGTTATATTTAAATCGATCGTACAGATTATATGTGCAGTAAGATGAGTCCCAATAGTTATGTTATTTTGTGTATGTGCAATCATACATGCTTTTAACATTTTACATGAAACATTCTTTTACTCATTATACACGGTACTTTGAAAATAATATATTTGTGACAAAATATTATTAAAGTACTGCCTTGTTGTAATCGCTAAACGGTTTAATTTATGTGAATGAGTATTAATATAAATCATTGATTTATTTCGCTTGTCATTGAGAAATACATTTTGAAAGAAAGATGTAAATATGAATAAAGAAATAGAAATATAGCTTAATATCAGTTAATGAATTAAATGAATGAAAAATAAAAAATAACACGATCGTCTAAAGGCTTAGACACGAGCATGTTTCTGACAGGATGGTTTCTGGCAATGGAAGTATTTGACAAATAATTACCAAATGATAAGAAATATTACTACGTTAAGCTAATGCAGCGGTTGTGATAAACTGATTATTATGAAGCTAACGTTTATATCTTTCTTAGTGTGTTGTTTAATAGGGTTGAAGATATTTTGCACATTTTGCCTGTGAAATGGTCTTAGGCAAGTTTCTGTTAATGTAAATGAAGTCGGTGATAAAACTTAGGATTACAATTCGCCGAATGAAAACATTAAACACTTGATGGAGGAAGTTGAGTGTAGGGAAATGCAGAGAAATACACAAAACAGAACACAATTATTTCTCTCAAATTGAATATCATCTCAATTTGTATCTCATTTTGCTTCAAAAAACAATAAGCAAAATGAGATACATTATGAGATGATTTTCAATTTGAGACACTTTTGCCAATTTGAGGTACTTTTGAATACTGTACTAGTGTCAGCGACCACTTTACCTGATTTTATTGGCTAGTAACGTGTCTTACAAGACTTTACACATTCTTTAAAAAAACAATTAGAGCAATATCAGTAAATATTGGCACAAATAAATAATTAAGCCAGACAAGTGCAAGTAAATTCTCTTTAAAACAAAAAAAAATCATGTTGAGCATTTAACTTTTCAATAAATCAACTTGTTTGTTCGTAGTACGAGAATAAGTTGAAGATAATTAAAGATTAATTTAAAAAAAATGTTCCTTGATATCATTAAAAAATTGTGTTTTAAATTCTAAAGTATATAAACATTGTAACTCAATTTTACTGATGCAATTGGTACATTGTCCTTCAGCATTCTCTTCTCATGTATACCTTTCATCATTCGATTCATTCAATGAGACATCACGTCTGGTAACATGAGATTTTAACGTCCGCATTTAGTGATTTTGTCGGTATCATTTTCACTGCACTTATCCCATGCATCTCAATGGCTACTAACGTGTATTACATAATGCTTCATAACGTCTAACTGTAAGGTGGTTTTTTTCATTATGGTTACAAATAATACACAAAAGAGAAAACAAATAGGAGTTTTTTAGTTGTAAATGATTTGAATTTAAACATTTCTTGCGGGCTATTGTGTTTAAACGCATCAACAGAGTGCAATCTTTTAAACTTATGATATAAATAAATGCCTTTTTCATCAATAAGGGTCTTTTTAAAGCCCCAACCCCCAAAACCGGTATTATACCGGCTACTTATTTCCTTCCTACATTTAGTGATAAAGATTCAGGACTATGTCAATTCATTACATAAATTGTATGCAAATGTTGATAAGATTTTTTTATATATCAAAGTACAGTTATTTTTTCAATTTGCCATCAGTAGTGGCTGTACTGGCAAGTCTATCAAAATCAAATCCTTTTAGCCATTCCCTTGGTGTTGAGCATTGTCTCCTTAATGGAGACTGACTTGTAGTGAATACAAATAATTTGAAGATTAAAGTGTCTAGCAAATCACTCAACGTCGTCAATAACGAGGCGTAACATTTAGTTCACTCATATAATAATCCAAATGGTTTTAAAGTAGGTTATTTTAGCCACAAAAGAAATCATTTTTACATCATGTTTATTGCAACCTGTTGCATTTAAGCGATGATTAAATGTCAGCTACAACTGAATCTGTTACAATCTACGATTGAATTTGCGCGTCGGCTGAAACATTTTTATACGTATACACAATATAGATCAAAACAAGATTTAGTAGTATTAAAGTTATTAAAACGAATATTCAAACGGAAATAGAGGAATATTAAAAATAGTTTCGTCAGTTTATTGATTTCATTAGTCATTTCAAGTCATCTTAATGGGTCAAACTTTCTGCTTTGAGAAATTGACCCTTGAGCCATTTTGATTGTTACGTGATCAAACTCAATAATGTGTGAATAATCAATAACTTTGATAATGTAATCTACTTACTGAATCAACCTGTTATTTGGGTTTAATGGATGAAAACTTCCGAACTAACACAGAGTGGCAGTTCGGCAGTTTTCATCATATTTATGATAAAATTGCCGATCTGACAAGCTTGCAGATTGACAATTGAATACGCTAGAATAAGAACATCCCAACTCCATGTGCTGCCTTCTGTTAATCATATTTATAAAATATAAATGCATACAAATTTTTGAAAATGCTTTCACATCACTAAAATAGCATTTCTATGTCAATATCCTAATCATATGGTCATATTTGACCTTGTAGTTTACTTTTTTAGACATTGTTAGATAATTGTTATAGTACATAATTGCTATATTAAACAGTCATAATAAGAACATCCCAATTCCATGAGCTCCTCTCTGCAACTATATGCTAGGAAAATTATCTAACGATATCTAACAAAAGCAACTACAATGTCAAATGTGAGAGTATGATTGGGATAAAGACATGAAAATGCTTTCTAGTGATTTGAAAGCATTTTCCGGGATTTATATACATTTATATTTTACATAACTTAACAGAAGGCAGCACATGGAGTTGGGATGTTCTTATTCTAGCGTATTCAATTTGATCTAGTGGCAAATGCTCAAGGTTGCATATTTTTGAATAATAATTTAGCAATATGTAGGTTGCTCTTGAATATGAGCGGAAAGGCACGAATGAAGATTTTGAATAAAGTAAACATATGGTGAAAATGACAAATTTCGTTTTTTGACACAAAACGTAGTTATGCAGAAGTGTTTAACTTTTATTTAGTTTTGAAGGTCAAGCTCAATTATGTCAGGAACTACAATTATTCACGCATATTTGATCAGTTTCTCCTATCATACTCTACAGTTATCAGTAACTTTGTATTCGATTTGCAGCTACTTCTTAATGCCAGATATTCAGACACTTTTGTTATAGATCTACATTTCAAACTGTTTTTTAGATATATGTGTAAGCTTTCCATAAGATTTTGACACCAACTATATTTTTCAGTCAGTTTTCAACCACACAACATGCTATTATTTAATGCTATTATTTGTTTCCGTTTCTGGCATGAACACGAAACTACATTCGAATCGCTCACTGGACTGCATTACACTCAAACATCATTTAGAATTATGTATTTAGCTCACAGACAGCAAATAATTGTAATGCCCTGTCCCTTCCTGTTATTTTGCTCGACTTAGACACAATAAAAAAAAAGAGAATTTAAGGTTGTTACTTTTCATATTTTACTGATCAGTTTACTTTCAGAGCAATCATCTTAAAACAATTTACCATGTGTTAATGTGTAACTAACTCAACGGTGTTTATATTCACTCATAGCCTTACTTATGCCAAATAAACCCGTTTTATGATATTGCTGTTGTTGTTTGAAGTGGGTATATTGAACCTTAGGAAAGTGTCTTTAAAAATGCACAAGAAGCTATACAACGTATCAATAATCCCAAATCATTGTAAACTATCTAATAAATTAAAAAGAAAAAGGCTATGTCTATTGTAATTCACCTGATCCAATAAAGCCCTGCTATAAAACGTATTAAGGATCAGCTGCTTTACAATGAACACAATACTCATTTACGCAATGTCCGGAAGACAGGAAGAAAGGTATAGCCTACCTACAGGTATTCACAGGTCTGTCGTACCTGTGTGCTTGTTGGCACGTGTATAATGCAGCAGAGAGCAAAATAATCTCGCTGAGAAGAAGCTAAGTGGTATTTCAATAGCTGATAGAACTATTACGTGGTATCAAGTTTCTCTTTTATATTGCAATGAATAGCCTATAACAAGGGTTTAGAATGTGTGCATTTCAGATATCATAACCATACTAAATCAATGAGTAAATCAACTGAATAACCAAAAGATATGTTAAACAATTAATCAATTAAACAATAAATGTTGTCAAAGGTGATTCCATGCAATATTATTAGGGTGGATTCATACTGTCATACATTCGGTACCGAATGTATACTTGTGACGTATTATAATATATCTTTCTCCGGTTCATACTTTTTATTCGATGCCGAATATATTTTGACGTCACAAATATACATTCGGTACCGAATGTATGAGAGTATGAATCAACCCTCTGTTACTGGGAACAATAAGTGGTGCACAATTCGCGCCAATTACTAACTATGTAACTGTTCAATAAATTAATATACCGGCACCTGCTTTGATTTGTGATCTAAACGTTAAACCGTTAAGGAGTAAAAATAACAAAATATCATAATACATGTATATGTACGATTTGATTCCTTGATCAAATTCACAAAGAAATGACACGAAGGAAAAAAGAAGTAAAAAGACAGACAGGTAGACATAGTAATGTATTAGAAAAGAAATACGTGGGTCATTGTATTAAAAAAAAAACCTTGTTATTATAGACAGTTGAAATTCCTTTGAAATATATATCAATTCGCCATATCTTTTTTATATATGTTGACCGCCGCGGCAAAAGGGTGCAGTTGTCGGGTCGTACATGTTGCTCCTTGTAGCATATCTGATGTATGCTATTTGTATGCATCAGATATGCTACAATGAGCAACATGTAGGAGCCGACAACTGCACCCTTTTGCCGCGGCGGGACACATATGTTCTATTACAACAGTGTTGGTTGCCGACATTACCTGTGTTCATATATTGGTTGTGTAACTACATTCATCATATCTATACAAATATCAGTCGACAAGTCAAGAGCTCCAACGTAGACCAGACGTTGCAATTGACCTACAAACGAGCCCTAATCCATTATTCTGATTTTTAAGCACAGGTTAGCTAACAAACATTAGCGACTTACAGAATACAAACGTAGTAAATGTGTGTACAATAGACATTTCCAGTTGCTTTTTTTTTTCATTTTATTTTAAAAAAAGCATGGAAGCAGGTTTGTACTGTAGCTGACGTTATAATACAAACTAATGAAAAAACACAGTACCGTTGCTAATGGTTTTTCAAAACTTCTTAGAGACATTTTTAATGAGTTTTTGACAGAATTTTGCATTATCCAAAACAAATTTTCAAAAACTGTCTCTAAATGGGTTTCAATCCCGAAAATGTCACTGTTCGAGCAAAATATGGACACCATATGACCATATTTGAGCATAATGCCTATGATAATTACTTAATATAACTTGCATAACAGATGTTGAAATTTGGCATTTATAAAATAATTTATAGCCTAATGAAAAATAAATTTTAATCTGCAAAACTGCTTTTGTCAATATTCAACAATAAAATAATAGCAAATTAGTAAAACATGTTTAACGAAATACATAAATTTTAACTTATCTATAAAGACATTTTCGTACAGAATTTCTAAAATCATAATCTTAAACAAAATTATGAAAAATTAAAGCAATTTGAAAAGGTTCTATATCAAGCAAGATGAACATCAATACCAATTCTAATTAATCACGTAAAAATATGTCACATGTCTGATGTCATTACTTTCCACGTGCATTTTTTCAAATTTCCATTTTGTACTCATTTTATACATCTTATTGTACTTTTTTGCATTGGTGATTTTAAACATATGCTGTATACATAAGTTTTCTAAGTTAAGTAAGTTTATATCATGTTTATTTCAATATACACATATGTGTCCCGCCGCGGCAAAAGGGTGCAGTTGTCGGCTCCTACATGTTGCTCATTGTAGCATATCTGATGCATACAAATAGCATACATCAGATATGCTACAAGCAGCAACATGTACGAGCCGACAACTGCACCCTTTTGCAGCGGCGGTCCACATATTTCAATCCGCCTTTTTAGTTTCATGTGAGACAAATGAAATATGCTTTTTCAATTACCGATGAAATGAAAATCATTAATTGATTTGCTAGGTAGGTTTGATAAATTTACACCACTATAAATACTCGTATTTACAATAGTACCACACGATATCAATTAATAACTAATTTCCTAATAAACAATTTGCTCACAATAAATAAAGCAATCATTTCATTTTATAAACTTAATGTTATAAGCCATAAGGGTTCCCAGTCGTAAATTTGCTAATAAAACACTGGTATACATATTGCCGAATTGTAATTCGTTAATTAGTAAAAGCTTTGTATAATAAATCTGCACACTTAATACGCGACGGTGACAGAATAAATTAGCTCTCGCATAATAACCATTTTTGATCTGTGTGCCTTGACAATGTGTTTCACTAATATTCATCATGAACATTTGTCAATTTTAGTACTTTCAGCGAAAACTTAATTTGTCTTGGTTACAAACAAATATATATTTTCACATTTAGAATGTATATTTAGAAAACAAGACTAGTTAATTCATCGAAAATATACACTTCAAGTAAATATGACAAATAAATAGCATTTCAAATCTTTGAAATAGTGGTCAATTTTACGATCTTCATAATGAGACACATGTTGTTAAAGACACTGAAAAAGACAACATTCACTTATTGCTAAATCTGTAAGTGGTAAACAAGTTACGGTGGTTGCTCTTTAGCTAAACAGGTTATAGTGGTTGCTCTTTAGCTAAAAGGTTACCAGACGAGGCCTTTTGCAGAGAAATTTATCCAACGGAATTTAATGCATCAAATGTAAATTTCTACGTTGCTTTTTAAGTAATTGATGGATTTAAAAGGAAATATGTTGGTTTCTTACGGTGGTTCCAATGAGCACCGTATAGTTACTACGATGCAATGCTATTAAAGATGTTATAATGACCATGATTAGGCGTGATATGACAGTCTCAATATTGATCGCTATTAGCTGGCCTACGTATGTGACAGGAATGCAGTATGGCAACCATTAAAAACATCGTAAAGTACAACAATTGTTTGGGGGTCCAGCGTCTTTCGAGCGTTCTATCTCAGCCATTTACGCACGAACTTTCACAGGTGAGGTGTTTTATGAAAAAGCAAAGATGCAGCAATAAAATGCAAATTTCAGAAACGTTCAGATTCATTAGACTTTGAGACACTGCCGATCTAAAAACGTGGTGAACAAAAGTCTCTACTTTATATATATCAGATCAAATCGAACTGTTTTTAGGATCCTATGGAATCAAAAGTGTTACTGAATGTCACTCGGGCAAAAGCGAATGTCTTTGGACGAAAAATAAAGAGAGCATGGTCGAAATAATATGATTACAAATATTTCAGTTTAAAATTATATTGTAGGTTAAAAACAATTTATCAACTTAGCTTATCAACATCCAAAGGGGTATATACAATATTATATACTACATTAATAAATTTAAGAGAGTTGATTGGTTTGAACACGATCACATGATTTCAAATAGTTTGAACCACCTTGAGGAAAGCCGTAAATAGTTCTTTTTGAAAAGACTATTTACGGCTCTAACGAACTATTTACGGGTCTGAAAAGACTATTTACGGCTGACGTCATCAAAATCCGATGTGCGCAAGCGTGCTTAGCGCTAATACGTTTTGTGATTTGTGAACATGAATAATAACATTTTAAAATGGACAAGTAAAAATCACAATTATGAAATTTATTAAAGCAGTATATAAAACAAATATATACTGACCTTTTTCAGATCTCTGGATTAAAAATATGGTCCTTCAGTGACTAAAATTATGCTATTTTACTTCATTTTTCTTCTATTTTAGTCACTTCAGGCCCATAGTTTTAACCAGAGATCTTCAAGTCAGTATATATTTGTATACTAAAAAACATAAAGACCAATGTATATAATGTATACTGATACAGAGTTATCAGTGCGTTAAGTACAATATGGTTGCTTTCAAGACCATGCAAGATTCTGTCAAATATATTGATTTAAGAATTGGAGTGATTTTCTACTCTTATAATGCTAAATCGAAAATGTCAAAGTAAATCGCTATATCTGTAATTAAAATCAGGATTTACGTTTGTAGATAAGGGATTATTAGCTCTTAAAGTACAAAATGTTGTAGCTTTAATTACCGTGTAAGCCTCTATCAAATCTATCTAAGATTGTACTAGAAAAAAAGTCTTCGAAAATAAGTATAAGTAATATAAATGGAGTAAAGACGTTCCATCGAATATATCTTATCCGACTGTAAACTACCTATACTTGTGATTGACAATACTATCGACTGGAATGTGTTACTCTATATCTGCTACGTCCCTCAGGTGTAACCTTATACACTTAATGTACATCTCTGGAGGCCATACCAATTAATCTGGCTAACGCTCCAGTCTTTTTGATAAAGTAGAATGAGCACATTTTTCGATCGTAGAACATGTTTCGTCTTAAATAATGTTACAATATCCACACAACGTTCAGTATAAGGAAAAATGCATTTTAAAGGTTTTTTATCAAATAGTAAGCAATTGCGAAAGAACGCTGGTTAAATTTTATTTAAGGCTAGAAAGATTAACTTAAGGGAAACAGCATTACCAGTTACGTGTGCAAAGCAATGCTTGATTTCTATATTTTTAAGCAAAGAAACATAATTCACATAAGTAAGATTTTTCTATTTAACAAGGAGAACAGTTTTGGTTTAAAAATTAAGCAATATACAATGACGCAGATAATACATATAGTCTATGATTACAAGAACATTTAAATATTTTACTCTACTAGATTCATACATTTATTCACATTCTTTTATTTATTTTCGTATTTCATTTCAGATTTTCACTTTTCTGCATTCCTGTTTCTAAGCTGTTTATCTCTACTGACTCTACCAGCCTCTACGAACACAGATTTTTCATCTGGAAATCTTCATTCGGCTGCCAACAGATCATTTTATTCACTTGAAATTTTGACTTTTTCTTATTTAATATGTTTGCGTTGTTTTCATTATATTTTGTTCATTTACTTGTATAATCATCACGCACCGCCGTGATCTAGATGGAACGGTGGTATACAAAAAATGTGTACACATATGGTCTATGATCACAAATTCTTAATATTTCACTATATTTTACTCGATTCTGTATTTTTTTTCACAATCTCTTCATTTCAAATTTGTATATAATTCATTTCCGTATTTTTTCTAAACTGTTTTTTACTTTAAATGTTCCTTGCTATATAAATATAAGAGAAAATATAGTGTTTGACCTAAATTTGAGTTCAATATTATACATTTTACTTCCGCTTCTTAGTTCCAATGCTTCAGGCAAACAGTCTGTTAATATTTAAATGAAATATGTTTTTACAGTTACGCACAAAATCGTGTTGTAAAATAATAAATCGGATTTGCGAGGAAAATTGAAATGCATGGAGTGAATTATTTAAACATTGCGTCATAAACTCATACATTATTTGAAATAACAACTTAAGATATCATATTCATAACTTATTGCTCTGACGCTATTTATTATGAATAAAATAATCATTTCAAAAACTCAATCGTGCCTTAAATGTTCTTAGTCGTATGGGTACTCAGTCATTTGTGAAATTTGCTGGAGTGGCACGGCAAGTTTACATATTTTCATGGCACATTTGAATTGATTGTTAAAATAGTGAAGCTTTATTAAAATAAATTCGCCAACTTGCTATAGGGCTATGTGATTTAAAGAGACCAGCTTGATCCGTCTCGTGAAACTGTTTCGTTTTTCTTTGTATGAGTGAGAATTATCAATAATATAATATATGTTTCGTCTAACGACACCTGTGCCTCGATAATGTTTTCACATGATACTTGTGATCGTTAAATATTGTTGTCTGAAGAAATATCTTAATAATCTTAGATAATTGTTTTAAAAAAGACATAAGAGCAACTCCAGCCCTAAAATCTACGACGACCTTGAAACTTATCCTACACCCACCAAAGGAGCATTTATCTAGCTCTTGCGTGAGCTTACTTTACTGCCGTAGCGTTTGGTATGTAAAGAAATGTGTATTTCATCATACCAAAGATCACTTTTTGCATAAAGAGAAAAACACAATGTCATTCTTGAATGTATTAAATCGCTCTTTACGATTAAAATGCAATTGTTACCATAGCTGATTTCCGGTCTGAATACGTAAACTCCTCTTTGCTAGTCTAATGTAATGACTGCAATTAACAAAATCAAGCAAAAACGCACATATTAACTTATAAAGTTAGTGTAAACATGTTAGTGGTTGCTCATTGCTGAACGTAGCATAGGACAAGGCTTTTTATAATTTAATCGACTTCGCTTGACTAAACATTTATAAAAAGTTCATGAATGTTGGTTCTTAAACTACATAAGGAATTTGATGAGAAATAGTTGGTGTCAATCTTAACTGATATATGTTTCATTTTACACCTGTCATTCTATTTCTTTCTAGGCAATAAATGGACAGAGCAGAATTAAGAACATTAAAGTGATCACTACACTTGATTCTTCCATCAATCCCAGCTTTTACTTTCCCGTTAAATGTTTAGATTGACCAATTACAGAGCGTTTCTGAGAGCAGCCACATGCTATATTTGGATTATTATATCTTATACTATTGTTTTTGTTGAACGGTTGCTAAAAGCTCAGTTAAAACGACTAAACGTTCAATTAAAAAGAGTTCTTCAATTGCAATTGTATATTGTATTGTGGCAGTGATGCTAAACAATGTCTAACGCACGAAGTTAATAATGAGTAAAGACTATTTTTAATTGACATTGGCTTAATATATTAAGAGCCAAGTCTTTTAAAATTGAAAATAAACAAATAAAACACCAAACAAACAAAACACACACATCTATTAGCGATTGTATAATATGTTCAAGAGAAAATAAAATATGTTCAACAAGCATGTACACTACCTTGCTTCCACTAATGGTTATTTCCTTTAGTACCCATGTCCTTTTCCAAGCTTGAGAGCTCTTGAACAACTAGGTATATAAAAAATAAAATGTCAGTAAGGTCATGCGATAATCCACAAGACCAGAGATGATAATTGTTAGAGAGGCACACATATGAAGTGTCCTAAGTATGAACAATATTAGTGGTAAGTTCAATGATCAGATTAAAATACTGTGCTCCAAGTATTCAATAATTTCCACATATTATATAGATCCGTATCTTACAGCAAATAATGTTTAGTGGTTTGGTCTGTAAACCGATTAACATATAACATACAGCTATACTCCGGACAGTTATGTTATATCTATTGTCCATATATGAATCCAACAGTTCAAAATGTACACCAGCGCAAGTTAGCTGAGTATTTTGCTCAGTAAGACGAAATACTGTGTGTATTTATTGAGGACAAGCAAACAGCAAATCAAGTTTTCTCTCCCTGGTTCAGATTCAATTTATTTGCTTGGCGTGAATGGCTGACGAACTAGTGTATAAACGACAGTGAGCCACCTATAGAGGTGGATTTGCAGGCTTTAATTCTCTTTAAGATAAAAATTGTTTCTGGCCTGTTAAAAAGAATAGCATTTTCATTAAAATTACTTATTTAGCATAGTTCTGCAAGTTCTATTATACAGAATTATTGTTATCATTTGTAAGCATTATGTATAAACATATACATTCATTTCATTTTTTTACTTAATTAAATACTTAAGAAACACATGACCGTTACAAAAAATGAATTGAAACAACAACACAAATGATAATTTCTGAGTCCAGAGAAACCTAAAATCTCTAACATATGTTGAACTAAGTACCGCCTTTTTTTATAATGTCTCATGAACTTCACATTGAAAAATAATAATATTTCACTACTGGTTAAACAGAGACTTATCTTATCTCAGAGGCATATCTTTGGTATTAGGGCTCTGTCTTACATCAAGAAACGTACGAATAACGTACTAATAACGTACGCTGGTTTGATCATTGAAATACATGTATATCTATGTGTGACAGAGCCCTTTGATTGATTTACTACTAGTTAAAATAGATAATCTAATTTGTGCTAACAAACCAATAATGAAACGTATAATAAAGAAAATTTGAGTATATCCGGAAATAGTTCATCAGTATTCAAAAACAGTCCATCGATTTTATTGTACTGCACTCCCGCGATTCCGAGTCGTTCAACGATGGAATACATTCTTCAGCCTTTAAAAAGCAGATATTAGAAAGTTAGGTATACAAACACACTACAGAGTTGTTCATCACAAATACACAATGATGCATCCATGCGTCCGCGAATTTGTATGGCTCGAGGGTTGAAGCGTGATAAAATACGTTGACGCATCGGATGCGTCAACGTGTTTAGCAAGATTATAGTATCAGTCGAATCCCGGATGTTCATAAACGTAGCTGTAATTCATGCAATCTATATAGATATCTACTTACGCTAACTTATAAATTCTGAGATCCAATTATGTTTTTGAACGATTAAAGTGTGGTACTTCTACTACCTACAATCCACATCCGACCACTAGATCTTACTAACTTTTATATTACAATCGTGAATATAATGAGGTGTCATGGTGTTGTGTAGAATGATACTTATTGTAACCTTTGCAGTATTCTTGCTAATGATATGCATTGCAATATACATATTGCATTACAAGTTACAAGCTATTACATTGTTTGTAAAAAGGATACCTAATTCCCACTAATTTCAAACTTAAGTCTCTTCCGAACTTTCCTCGGACAAAATCAGTCACGTGACCACCAAATGCAGGATACTATTTGCGTTCTTAAACAATTGGCGCTGCACTCTGCATGTTTATTTACATCGTCTGTAAAAAATTGTAATGCCGACTTTAATTACTTATCTATAGCGTATTCACAACTTTATCAAATTCGATTAATACATTAAAAAGGTTTTAATAGAACCATTTCATAGTCATGCAAATTGTATTTTATGGTCACTTATTTTTTAACACTTTTGTTAAACTTCGACTTTATACTAAAAACCTTAATTTATCATGAATTACCTCGTACACGGAGGCTTAAAGGAAGTATATATTCATCATTCATCATATCTTATTGAGAACAGCTATCTTGAATTTCATCACTTGAATGTCATTCTGTTTTCTTTCTTCAGATGCATGTATTTGACTTAGATATCAGAATGTATGTTGAGGCTCTCTATCGAATGAAGTGCAAAAGACACACAGGCAAATAAAGCATTGCAAAATGCCAAATTTAAAGGCTTGGCTATCGATATTGGTTTATATATTTTAGATGATAAATAAATCAAATACTGGAACTTACTTTTGCAACTATGCGACGTTGCGACCATAACCAATGGTCTTCAACAGGCATCTGATTCCTAGGGATGATCACGTGACATATGGTGTCAACAGAATTATCCAAAAATAATACCAAAATCATGAACGATTCATGTACAAAAATAGTAATACGCAGTGATTTGGTCCTAATCAATCATTATTAGTCTCTTACACAATACAAAACCACCAGCTAACAATGTTTTTAGAATACAAGGAATACGGTATGCTGTGGATTTCGTAACAGAGTATGATTGCTTGTTGCATACTTTAAGGTTTATAGAGTATATAATGAGGACCACTAGGAAACACACAGCGTACTGTTGGTTTCAAAGTCTACACCAGAGAAGACCAAGTAATACGCTTCATTTGTAGGTCAAGTAATAATAGGCAGGAAAGGACCTACGTCATACGCAGGGCACACGCAGCACAATGATCTAAAAATAACTCACGTTGGACTTCGTGCGCGGTGAAAACAATCAATACTTCAGCCAGTCCTCCCTTCATTTTCTTTCTTTTTTAGCCAGACGAAAATCCGTGAAATGATGAGCTCTTTGTCATTTTGTTCCGACTTGAATACCACACATCTCATATGATTTTGGAATTGAACTATTTTGACAATTTGCTAAAATCAATCAAAGTTTCCGCGAGCCGGCATTTTCTCCAATGAATTGAATGGGAAGTCGGTAAATGTTTTCACCGCGCTATTTGGACAAACGTCCCGGATGTAAACAAATCGCTCGGTTGTCCGCTCCTGCCCATACTTTGAGATACAATCTGATGTTGGGTTAATGTCAACACAACTGCAGTTAGCGCTGGGAAAGAAGATTTACCACATCTACGGACTAAGTTCGCTGGAGAAGAGGTAACAAGGTTTGATTTGAGGGGCACATCCTTGAATGAAAAAAATAATAATATATAGATAAATTCAATTGGCTGCCTTTTGTTTCACATTCTTATTCAGTTGGTGTGGCTTATAATTCAATGAAGCAATCTGACTGGTTCTTACCCTAACTCCGCCCATCCATTATGACA
>JXSR01S027380.1:14732-29309 GCA_000969725.1 Ophiothrix spiculata | reverse complement strand
CACTCTGTATAGGTCTTCTATTTCCAATACCACTGCAAATTTATGGGATTTCCCCAACTTTTATGAAATATTATTTTGGATTGTATGAATTCAACTCCAAAAATAAATGTGACGCACCACATCGAACGGTTCATGATGGCGACCTTTGATAAAAGACATATTTTTGTATTAATCCAAAGACTATTGATTTGCCTTGAATAAAAAACCAACAAGACACCTAGTGTGAGTTTTATTTGGACTTCACTCTCACGAAATAGACCTTAAAATAAAAATAGCGAATCATGGCACATGCTTATTTCAGTGAAACTAGATAGTTTTTACCATCACACGGAGAGGTGATGGTAAAAACCATCACACGGCAATAAAAATGAAATGCCTAGAATTTATAAATGAGTGATATAACAAAGATGATTTTTAAAACTACTGATTTCAATTTGTCTGATATGAACTTGAAGATTGATCGATGCAGATTATTGGAAATAACAGGTATCATCAATCTCGACTGTATTCGTCATAGACCTGTCTAGGTCTCACCAGAAGACAGTTTACTCTCACTTCGTAGGGGTAAACTTGAACACTGAATTGTTTTGCCTCTAGTCGGTAGTATACCACACGTACAAAACTGGGCAATTTCTTTCAGATGTTTCCGGAAAGCAGGTACTGCCATCGGGTAGAGGTAAGGATTGACGCTACTGTTGAAAAACATGAGCACATTGACTGCCGTATGAAGCTCGATGTAAAGAGGCGTTTTTGCGTCTACAACCGGACTGAAAGCTTGCCACATATGGACGATGTGTATGGGCAACCACATGATAGCGTAAAATAACACCAAAACAAAGATCCAAAATAATGTTCTTTTTCGCTTTGGTAGGTTGTTTAATTTGGCTAAATTGCGTGCTATTCTGGCGTAACATGGGATCATGATTAGAAGAGGAATGATGTACAACGTAAATGTGGCGTACGTGAAGAACAGTTGTTCGCCACTTGGTAGACCGAACTCGTTGCAACCGATGTCAGGCTGGACTCGTGGTACAAATGCTGTCGGGATCTGAACCACAAAGGATACTGGAAAAGAAATTAGAAAACGCAATAAACCATACGTTATTATACATTATTACCTTCGTTATTTGATCTATTATATTGACTCTTTAATCTTTAAAAATAGCATTGAAAATGAACATACCAATCCATATTATGAACATAATGACGTAGATCTGCTTTGACGTCCGTGTACTTCGAGTTTCTACTGGCTTTACGATGAGGCGATAGCGGTCCCATGATAGAAAAGCAAGAGTGAGACTCGTCACCTCTGCGACTACCTGTACAAATGAACGTTAGCATCAAGTGTGTAATTAGATGTAACGTTGTGTTTTCCATTGTATAATTAATACTTAGGGAGCAAAACAAGTTTGCCTGCAACGAGAAATTATTTTAATGTGTCCTGTCTAGATTGGAAATAATATTTCTTTTTTAAGAAGGCCCTTATTAAAACATATAAAATGTGTTCTAATAGGACCACGCAACGCCCTTGCTGCTCGCTGCTCGTGGTCCTTTTAAACGGACTAAACACTGCTCGTAACTGTTCGTATACGAGTTATTGTGACCAAGCTCTATGAACCAGTCAGATTGATTATTGTAAACCACACCCACCGAATAAGAATATCAGTGTTTTTATTCGTCAAAATAGAACAAATACTTTCATTCGGTGAAAGATACGCAATCCATTCCACTCGGCTGTTACCTTGAGGAATAAAATACTTTTTGTACTCATAAACATTCATTATTTTTATAACATTAAACTAAAGAAATATCTTCATTTTGGTCAACCAGAATACACAAGTTTTAAATAGATAAGTTAAGAGATTAATGTAACTTACATATTGCAAATATAAGCTCACACCGCAGCCAAGATGCTTTGAAAAGTTGAGTCCAAAGGTGTCTCCAGCTGTGGGTATAGCGTCTAGTAGCAACACCGTCAAATCCGTCAGAGCCAAATTGGCAAAAGCAAAATTGAAAACATTGTGCATATCGGGGAAATACAAGACGATAAAAATCACCATTATATTTCCAATCAACCCGAATGCTGTTACGATTGAGATAACAATTGCTAATGCTAACTTTGACGAGTCCAAAAACTGGTATTCACCATCATCTGCAAGCTGTGAAGTTGAGTTGTTCACTATCCATGTTAAGGTATTTTCAGTTAGTATTTGAGCACTAGATATTGTAGAAGTCATTTTAAGAAAACTTTCTATATTAAATCCGTATGCATAAAGGAGAGTTGGTTGAATGAATAGGATTTTATATATTGCAACACATGGTTTTAACAGAAACTGAAACGGTGGTTTTAACGTATAGTAAAACAGAACACCCGGAACGATTGTCAGGTGATTTGGTTTATATGTATTTATTTTTTCAACATAAAGTTACTACGAAAATGATAAAAGTTTTGAAAGAAAATAAAACAATAGCACACTTTCTTATTACACCTCGTAACATAGCTTTTAACTACTTTCTTTCAACATCATTTTCCGGCATACATACCCAGGGGTTCACTTCCTGACTTTATGACGAGATATATGTACTGAAACTATATATGACTGAAGGTACTTCTGGACACAACCCAAATAATGCCGATATTTTCCGTATTACAACAGACAGGGATAAATGCCTTGGTCTAGCATTTCATTGAATGATTTATTTACAATTGTTTGTTCTTACGCAATGCAGAATTTCTTTGGACGTCATACCGTGTATTTTCCTACGATGGTTGTTCGTTGTGTGTGATCATACGTTAAGTACTATTCGTTCTGTTCGTTCCTCGTACGCACGGTATTATTCGACCCATTTGTTCCCTTTCAATGTTAACGATCCATTCATTTTTTAAGAAAAGCTTAATTTCATCAATAGAGAGTTTGCACGACGCAATACCACAGAGTAACAGAGATGACACTCCGCTCAAAACATGGCCCCAATCATAGCGTAGTATGTGGACAAAAACGAATATTCATGAGTTAGACTGCTCAAAAGACTCATCACTAAATAATCAATGCATGTGTTAATAACAGATTTCATGCTAGACTAAATTCATTTATGATGGTGTCTTACACATGAAGGGTGAACAAAAGACGAGGACGCAGTTTGAAGAATGCTGCACAGCGTGTACCCAATAAAACGTAATACACATCAAGGGCGATGTCAGGATTTATTTGAGTAGGATTATTCATACTGCGTCCGGGACTGCGTCCTCGTTTTTGTGATTGGAGCCACTGATCACGCAATCAGCCAAGAAACGTTAACCAGCGACCATTGAGAAATGGTAATCAAATGAGCTATGCCGTATATGGGGATAAAGTGTCAGGGGCCAGGCAATACGCACATATCACACAGCAGGGTAAAGAAAAAAAAAGAAAAAATAACAGACAGTCGACAGAAATTCTCTTCATTATTCATTATTATTATTATTATCATTATTATTTGACCCTTTTGTATTTTTTTTTAAGCTTACCGATTTTTTTCCCTGGGACTTTAACTTTTTTCTACGGCGCGGCCGCGTTACCGCACCGATTTCGAAGCCCTGTCACACAGACTGTATTCTTCGTTTGGCCTCCGCAAGATCTGGCCGCTAGCATTTTGAAAATATCAAAATAAGTTCTAAATATTGATTTACTGCATGTCATGATTTACAATTTTACAGATGTGCTATCATTGATAACAACTAATTCTAACGTGGTAGGCCCTACTTCGAATTTTATAAAATTCTTGTTTCTGCTTATGCGAACATGGTGGACGATATGACGTCACGTCTAAACCCTCTATAGATACAATACTGCACCTTGAGATTTTGCACTGAGCGTTGTTCAGTGACACGCAGCAGTACGTGACTTTGCGTACCCCAAAAAACTTACGCTTCAAAATAACGCACACTCAGGTGCTACATGATCCTTATTAATACGACTTTTCCAGAAGTTAATCGGCCCTACGCTCGGCCAACGTAGGCCAACATTGGCCCAACGTTAAGCCAACTAACTTTGCTATCTGGGTTTCTTTGTATCCCCTCTAGCCAACGTATAGTCCAAAACAGTGTACGTGAGGCATACATTGGGCTTATATATAGTGATAGCAATATTTAATGTGATGGTCACATAAAAGTATTGGAGCCTTAGATTAAACAAATTGCAGATAGGAAGCTGGTCTATTTGCCTAAACTTCAGCTAAGTTTTAAAGCGGACAATATTTTAAACAAAGCGGAGAAAAAATGCTCGATATTCGCATTAGAAATTGTTCTTTTACGATCGCGAAATTGGAAGACCAGTTGTCGAATTTTGAAACCGGCTTTATCGCGCCATAGCAACAAATCCAACTACGAAACAGGAAGTGAAAGGTCACCTCATACGCATGCGTGATAGAGAGTTTGAGAAAACCAAACCAAAACAACGGGACAAATTTGCCAAATTGATTGAAGCTAAGAGGGAGAAATCGCCGAAATATCAACACAATAATCATGGAATAGACACTAATAGATGGGTGATCAACAAATTCGAGCACGTTCTGAGCGAGCCGGAAAAATCAGTGCTCGAGAAAAGGACTAAACTTTGCTGTCACTCCACGTGAGATTCCAGTCAAAGAATACATCGCCAACACGGAAGTGGCATGTCGGCATGTTGCAAGTTAACACCAGCTAAGGCACAACGCTTACGCAGTCAAGTAGTGAAATGCATCAGTAAAGCAAAGAACCCCGCAGTAATGTTACCAAGCAGGAATTCCAAGTTCTGCAAAATCTCAAAAAGGACCAAAACATCACCATCTTGCCGGCCGATAAAGGCAGGGCAACTGTCATACTCAATACCAAAGACTATGAAACAAAGATGGACAAACTTTTTAGTCAGAGAAATTGGATGAAGACCCTACCCCACTTACAAACGTAAGTTAGTAAACATTATTCGCAGTTGGCAAAGAACTGATCCCATCCCTAAAGACATTAAGGATTTTATTTATCCAGCTACTGAGGAAGTGCCAAAAATATACAGTACTCCCAAAATCCACAAAGCGGAAGCTCCACTCTGTCCAATTTGTTATAGTATTGGTAGCATCACATATAACGCTGCCAAGGTTCTCGCAGACATATTAGGGCCACTCGTTGGTAAAAACCCTCACCACATCCAAAATAGTGGCGAGTTTGTTGAAACCTGGGACGAGAATTACTACATGTAAAGGGATAAAAAACAAGGCATGAGTCTTTTGTTACCCAGTCGTCCAGGGAGAGCAATGTCCTCTACGGTATTATGATGCTAATTAGGTACTTCCCCTGTCTAGTCATCAAGAATTAATCAATATTTATCCTCAGTTTGTTATCAACCTTGAGGTCTAAGTGAGGCGCACATTTGTCAAATTGTTGGCGATAACATGTGCATGTGAATCTTCAAAAGATCTGAACGGAGTTCAGTACCATAGATCATGTAGTCATTTATGAATCAAAGAATGCCTGTATACAAACCCATTTTTGTGCCCATACTATATTTGTACCTTTGTGGTGTGAAAGATGTACATTAAAGTATAATCAATGCATTTTTGAATAAGAACAACATGCACTGAATATCTCAATTTACATTCTCTCTTTACTGATTTAAAATGAATTGAAATACAATAAGGACTTTTTTTTTGGCAAAGATATAATTTTTCTGTAAACTTTCTGTAAAAAGTAATAGAATTTTGACAAATTGGCTAATAACTTACGAAAATTAATGTATTTATGACTTAGTAAAATATTTGAATTTTTGAATTAAACAGCTTTTAAATATGGAGCACAAAATCACTCAACACTGCACACATTCGGGTTAACTATTAGAACTTTTTATTGATAGCTGCCGTATGTGGCTCACGGTGCAGCCATACAACCATATGAATGTCTATCACACAGATCCGCGGTATCGCTGCCTAGTTTGATAATTACCATCATTAAAGGGAATTAGACCTGGATGACTGCGTAACAAAACAAAATGTGTTGATGCTTATCTCTGTGGTTTATTTGTCTCAGGTTGAAACCATCAAAGACTTAGAAGTTCCACCGGGGCAAAAACTTATTTCCTATGATGTGTCTGCTTTGTTTACCAGCATCCCAGTACCAGACGCAGTGGAGGCGGTAAAAGATAAATTTGAACATGATGATACCTTATCAGAACGTACCCAAATGAAGATCAGTCAGATCCTTTGAATTATTGAATTTTTGCCTTGACACTACATATTTCATGTACAAAAACCAGTACTATAGACAGACTCATGGGGCAGCAATGGGCTCCCCTGTATCACCAATCGTCGCTAACTTATATATGGAGAGATTCGAATCCCGGGCCCTTGCTACCGCTCCACATCCGCCTTCACGATGGTATAGATATGTCAACGATACCTTCGTTTTAATCTATTATTTTAATAAGATAAGTTCACCGCACATATCAACAGCGCGATCCAAACATCAAATTCACTACAGAACCGGAACAAGAGGGCAAACTCCCATTCTTAGACACTTGTTTTCATGTTAACGACGATGGTAGCACTAAGGTCACCATTTATCATAAACCAACGCACACTGACCAATATTTGAATTTTGAATCAAACCACCATCTTGAACACAAGCGGTCAGTGGTTAGAACCGTAGTTGACAGAGTTGACAAATTGGTCACTTCAACAGATGATCAAAAACAAGAACTTCATCATGACAAATCTGCCCTACGCACGAACGGATACAAAGAATGGATGCTTAAAACTCCAAAAGCAAAGAACAAAGAACAAGAGATCTACGAACTCTGAGCAAAGCACTACTAAGATCAGTGTGCCACTCCCTTATGTGAAAGACTTTTCCGAAATATTAACCAACCTTTAATTCCGTGACCATGGAGTGAGTAGTTACCACAAGCCGATCAATACCATCAGATCCATTCTTGTACAAAACCCCTGATGCCAACAAAACCCCTGATGCCAACACATGTGGGGTGATTTACAAATATGTCTGCCCACAATGCTCAGAAACTTATGTTGTTGAAACTATCAGAGCCTTGAGAGTAAGAGTGGAGGAACATGCTTCTCTCAAAAACCCTCTTACGGCTAAAGTTTACAGAAAAATTATATCTTTGCCAAAAATAGTCCTTATTGTATTTAAATTCATTTTAAATCAGTAAAAAGAGAATGTAAATTGAGATATTCAGTGCATGTTGTTCTTATTCAAGAATGCACTGGTTATACTTTAATGTACATCTTTCACACCACAAAGGTACAAATATGGGCACAAAAATGAGTTTGTATACAGGCATTCTTTGATTCATAAATGACTATGATCTATGGTACTGAACTCCGTTCAGATCTTTTGAAGATTCACATGCACATGTTGTCGCCAACAATTTGACAATTTGCGCCTCACTTAGACCTCCAGGTTGATAACAAACTGAGGATGAATATTGATTAATTCTTGATGACTAGACAGGGGAAGTACCTAATTAGCCAGGCGGCGGCGGACACGATTTGTAGAAGATCCTAGATTTAGGGATGAGGGATTTCCAAAACGCAAATTTAGGGAACGATCTACGTGTATTTCTATTGGGTCACGTGACTCACGTATTGAAGAAAATAATTACAAAGATCATATTTTTACCTCTCCTCAAAAAACTACAAAAGTGTTCTTATCGTAATTAGCATAATTATGTTATCCTAAATCCGCTGGGGTTCACGCGTGAACCCCACTTTTTATTTTTGTTATCATATTTTTTACTGATTAGCAATATAATTTTAGCGGCAATCCCACACGATCCCGGAAGTTGTATTTTCCCACGATGTATCTTATAGAGGCGGTATAGGACATGAGTCACATCGACGCAGCCGGGGATCGTATACGATAAGAACGGCAACCATGCAATAGTTGCCACGACCATCCTCCTCTGTAATTAGCATCATAATACCGTAGAGGACATTGCTCTCCCTGGACGACTGGGTAACAAAAGACTCATGCCTTGTTTCTTTTCCCTTTAGTAATTCTCGTCCCAGGTCCCAAGTTTTAACTGCCTAACTGTCTATCCGGAATATTTTGACCACAATATGTCTGACATATAATACGTTTCAAATGACCGCGGAATTTCGGAACGGCGAATGGATACAAAAATGGATTTACGGTACTGTAAATATATATCAAAACATTTGTTGCGTCATGAAGCTTTATCTAAAGCGGCGTTTGCGGAGTGATTTCTGAATTTACAGCTTGCCATAAGTGGACCACGTGCACGGGGAACCACATAATCATAAAGAAACAAGTTATAAATAGAATCCATATGATGCTTGTCTTGCGTTGCGGCAAGTTCTTTACATTTCCTAGATTGCATGCAATACTAGTATAGCAAGTTATTATCACGAGCACAGGAATAACGTAATGCATTAAGACAGAGTAAATGAAGGAATTACGGCGGAAACACATGCAATTGGTATATGAAGAATGAATGACGCAATGACGCTGAAATATAACAAAAGAAATTTGGCATGATTGACAAGCTACTTTTTGGAATACTACATCAAATTAGATCAAAAGAATGTCCTATTTTTCTTTGTCATACAAAAGAAGAAGTAGAAGAAGAAGCTGAAATACAATTGCTATGTATTTGTGACCCGTCATATCGAAAGGTACCTTAAGGTCGGCATAGTAAATAACGACATACGGGCCATTGAAGCTAAGCATAGTCAAATATCACGTCCAAGGTCAAATTTCTTTTTTCATTAGAAACGTTACTTTTGAAGTGTACTCCATCATATTAATCAGGTTCCAACATCAAAAACATAAGAAAAATGTGTTAAAAACCAAGATGAAAACCCTGTCTCCATTGAAGTTTTACTTAGTACAACAATTTTAAACTTGATTTTCTCAGAACTATAGTTTTCCGAATCAACCCTATGCCTTTTGCCAATTTGGATGTAACTTAGCAATCAAATATCCAATAACCAAACGTAAGGTGTCATTTAAAGCTTAAAATTCCAGCTTTCAGATGAAACCAAAAAAATCCATTTTGATTGTGGGACCCTTAAGGTACCTTTCGATATGACGGGTTACATTTTATTTTAAGACGAATAAATCAGACTTACATTACGCAAGCTCACATTAAAAACTGAGCAAGATTTTAACACTTAAGTGGTCTATAGGGGGGGGGGGGCATATGGACACAGCATTTGGTTTTTGCGCGTTAGCGCAAAAACGCGAAGTAATTTTTCATCGCCTTTCTATGCATTTGTCTAACTTTACCATACCCTCCACCTGGTCGCAATAAAAATCAAATCGACCCATCCTTTCCCATGCTAATTAGCATAAATAAGCATTTTCGAGGGAGCTTTTCAAATTTGTTTTACTTTTTTCAAATTTTATTTCAGGAATGTATTTGTACTTACATACTGCAAATATGAGCCAAATTTTATTGAAAAATTCTATTGGGAAGTGAGTTTTCACATTTTTGGCGGGAAAATGTTTTGTCTTGTGGTGTCCACAAGACAAAATTTGTTTTGGCCGCCATTTTGAAACGCTTTGTCCGATCTTAACATGTTTTTCTTTGTTTTAGATCTTTTGAAGTACTTTACCTGTGCCCAGAGTTTACACGTAAAATTCCTTCGCGAAAGTGCTTTTTCGGTGTTGGGTCCATTAAAAGGACCCCTTGACCCTACTGCTGTTTGAAGGGGACAATTATTCATTTTTAACCAAAATTTCATATTCTACTCCACAAAAAGTTGTAAAATCAGTACAAATAACTTAAATATATCGCATAATAAAGTATTTAACCCAGTGTCAAAATTGAATTCGTTTTGATTGAAAATTAGTTAAGTTTGAGCCCGTTTATTAGTATTTTCTGTTAATTCAAATTTGTTCAAAAATGAGGGCGCTATACAAATGTCAAATTATTGATTTTACTTGATTATCGATAATATAGCTTGATTTGTGAAGATTTTGGCTGAAAATGATTAGTAAAATGTTCTTCATGTCAGATGCTTCATTTACATATCTAATTTTGTTATTGCATAACAGTATACCCGTCCTACATCATAAAACAAGGTTTTTTTTATAAATAGCGCCATCTATTTTGACACTTAAAGATAAAATGTCCCTATTTCTATAGGGTTCCAACAACAGTGTACGTACCCCTAACGGGCATGTGGAGGACCTTAAGTGTTAATCTAATACACAGAAAATAATTGTTATTAAACAATAACTTGTTAAAATGATTCAGGGACAAATTGACTCATTTTAACAAGTTTGACTCACTTATTATTGCCAAAGTGGGTCACTAGGCCTACGGGGACAAATTGACTTATTTTAACAAGTTTTACTCACTTATTTTCTATACTCTGTACGTGCCAAAGTCACCGTAATATATTCCTGCTGTTTATTTCATTGTTTGTTGTTGTTGTAGGCTAGTAAATCTGTTGTTTGGCGTAGACAAAATTGCAACACAAGATTTTTTGGTTGAAATGAATTGTTGATGACCTCCCAAACAACATTCAAAATGTAGGAAAATGTAAGCTTGCCAAAGTTGCTTAATTTGCAAAAAACAAAATGGCTGCTAAAACAAGGGGTCAAATTTTGTTCAAAACCACACCAAGATGTTCCTCTCATCACAAGGAAGCAGAAAAAGTATACCTTTACCTATATCTGAATTATGGTTCTGGATTTATAGCCAAAAATGTGAAAGGTCATATCAGATGTCACGGAACTGGCCCTATGGGAGTCCAAAATTTCAAATGTGTCCAATTTTGTTCAAAACGGTCTCAAACTATTCGTCTTGCAAAACTATCTGCACAAAGTAATAGTTTAAAGTGCATCAGATCAGTTGTTGCTATGGTTACAGGTCTAGAAAAACTTTGTACTACAGGCACCTACATGACCTATGCAATGGTAAATATGGACTTTGTTTTGTCTGCTACCATGGCAACAATTGACCTGACACACTTAAAACTATCACATTGTGTAGACACTTTTGCAAGAGGAATATTTTGAGACCAGTTTGAACAAAATCGGACGCTTTTTAAATTTTGGACTCCCAAAGGGCCAAATCCGTGACCTCTGATATGACCTTTTACATTTTTAGCTATAACTCCAGAACCATATTACAGACATAAGTAAAAGTATACTTTTTCTGATTTCCTGTGATTATACACTTCAGGTGATTTTTAAATTATATATCAAATTCTTTCAAATGAATTTTAAATGAAAAAAGGTGATCTAAGGAATCCAAAACCGTTTGAATTTTCCGTTACAAAGTTATGAAGGTTTTTGTATCGCTATTTAACTAATTTTAGAGAAGGCAGGTCAGGGGATAAATCTTTTACTTTCTTTATTTTCGGCTAACAAGGTCACGGCACCAATCACCATTACACCGCTGGTCAATACACAGAGTAATATGGTCAATAATTTAATTGTCTCAGTGAATGGATATTACACACACACCATGAGTTATTTTGCAGCTTTTTGTGCCCACACACGCGCGGGGTATTTAAAGATGATTAGTTCCGCATGGAAAAGGGCTGATCAACAATTAATTTAGGCGGAAAAACAGGCGCAGAAATTTCATCCAAATAATCAATATTTTTGCCGCTTGTTGTTTAATTACATTAGATAAAGCATATATATTAAAAAAATTCTTGAGTATGCATGGATGTCCACATAACTTGTAGACAACTGATTTTTTTTATTCTTCACTTCCAAAAAAAATTCGGCAATGTTTTAAAATTCAATAACTCTGCAACGACATATCAGAATTCATGTCTACTTATAGGTTGGTGTGCATGGACAAAGTCATCTTCCTGATAACATATTCTCACATAAAAATTGTCTATCACATCGCGAGGAATCCAGAAAAACATATGAAAAAGTGTCTAGAAACACTTGATTTAGGAATCAAAACAAAAATTTCAGGCCTAGTTTAAGTCATGCCCGCTTGAATATGAGCTATGTGTCAATGTGTGTGTAGGTCAGCGGTGTGAAATATCAACGTCCACCTACCATGCAATGGGTAAATGAAGTATCAACTGTGATGAGAGGAACATGTTGGTGTGGTTTTGAACAAGATTTGACTAAATTTGAAATTTCCCCCCTTGTTTTGGCAGCTATTTTGTTTTATGCAAATTTTCGTACATTTTGAATATGATGTTCAGGAGGTCAGCAACAGTTAATTTCAACCATAAAATCTTGTGTTGCAATTTTGGCCACGTACGCCCATGAATTTTCATAGATTGACTAGTATATTGTTGGGAGGGGAATAATTTTACCGGTTATTACCCTACCTATCCATATTGCAAACATGCCTATGTAAATCTGTTTTGGTGTTCTTTTGTTCAGTCCCACGATAGAAAGGCCAGTGTAAGACTCGTCACCTGGGCAGCAACCTGTATAACAGAGAACGTTTCTATGATTAGAAGACAAACAAACAAACAAACAAACAATCGACATACACATAAACCTATGGTCACATTGTTCGTACGAATCTTTAAAGAATGAAGTTCGCACGACGTTCACAAGGATGGGTATGTTTTTGTACAAATATCTGACAAATGTTCATTTTTATAAAATGTCTTTCAATAGCAATGTTATTAGATAGATCCCCTTGAAGAAAATGAAATTCGTTTTAAAGATAGATCATAAATACCCTTACGATTGGTTGCGACCGCCGTACGATCAAGCTACGAACAGTTGTTTTGACCGTTTCGTACAAATTTGTTATCAGTCGTTCCCGGTACACACAGCCGTAACATTTGTTTTTTACGGTTCACCGTAACATTTTCATACCCTGTCGCTGGCGACGTCCCATACTTAAGGTCACGTAAGGTCAGGTAATGCGTATCAAACACATGTCTGAGATGATTATAGCTAACGAGATACGAAGCAAAAATCATAGACTCTATGCAAAAATAATCCCTTTTCCTTATCGAGTTCCGCCACTACCCTGGTATTGTTATTATAATTACCTAACCCATTCGATCGATCAAGCACTTACTTCCGTTTAAGATCGCTATAATCATCTCAGCTAAATGTTACATTGAACCGTAGCTAGACCGTAACATTGACAAATGTTACGGAATACCGTAACAATCGAATCGCCATTTTCTCTTATCTCGGAGAACTTTCAATTTTCAAAAAACAGACCCACCCTGAAAAACAACAACAACAGACCCGGTAATTAACTACGTATATATATGCAAATCACATTATGAAGCATCTATGTACAATGAAAAACTAACCTAAAAATGATTTTTCCCCAGTAAATCCACTCTAAAAATGGTCTTATTTAACGTGAAATTCTGACCATTTGTTGATCATTGATGATGAACACAACCTTCAAAGCCGACCATTTCGGTTTATGATGCTCGAGTTCATTATTGGAAGGCACTGTATCAATCTTTTTAACCAATCTTGCGTCTAACGTCGCATTTCGCGTCAATATGGTACTAAAAAAGTGTTAACATATTAATTAGTGTATATCATGTTACGGTGAACCGTAACAAACAAATGTTACGGCTGTGTGTACCGGGAAAGACTGGTTATGTCCAAGATTTGTCACAAATGCCTTGCGAATACCTGTATACGGTGCCGCACGGCGTTCGCACGGCTGCCATACGAACATTTGTAATTCCTATTCAAATGAGTGTTTTTTAAGGGTTATATCCTTCCATTTTCGGTTGGCCTAAGCGAAAACAATTGTAACATTTTTTGTAAGCTTAACATGTTTCCAAAATAATAAGTATTAAAAATGATAAAAAGTTCACTTAAATGTGTTTTTCCCTTTTTATAGTTCTCACTCCAAGCTAAATCAGCCATTCTATTCTAGAGTGTTTACGATTTCTTGACAACACTACCTGACAAATCAGGCTGATTGGTAACCGATAAACATAGTTGCAGATATGTTAACTATACACGAATTACTGACGCTAGGCTAGGAATCTCGGCATTAACAACTTGAAGTTATTAGTGACATTTGTCAACCAGCAATTAATGGGTGATATTTTAAAGCAAGTTGTACAGTGTTCAACCTTCGTGATCTTCATTCACATAATTGACAATTTGAAGTTGTTATTAAATTTACTGGTCGACATAGAGTAATCATAGTTGAGAGTATTTCTGGGTTCCCACACAGTCAATATCATATTAGATGAATCATTTTTCTGAAGAACATTCATTGCAACACTAAGCCTACCAACCACACAAAGGCATGGGAATGATGACATTGACAACAAATAACACTCAGCTTGTGTCGTATTATCTTTCTCCATATACACCTAAATACATTAAAATCCAAATAGGTGACTGTCCGCTATTGTATTTTTGACCTACACTCCCTGCTAAATATCAAACGGATGCTGCAGCTGTCCATCCTGGTAATCTTCGTTTCAATACTTACCAACTTGAAGTTGCTAATGAAGTTCATTTGTCAACCCAGGGTAATTATAGTCAGTTAATATATTTTAAGCCTATATATACTTAATAGTAGTATAATGTTGTATGTTCTACGTATGACTTAAATAGTAGTATAATGTAGTATGTTCTACGTATAGAGTTTACGCACT